>APFE030112912.1:1477-18829 GCA_000404065.3 Pinus taeda
TTTATATTATTATTGTTAGGTCGGCTAGGTTATATTGTGACTCCTTAGACTCTTATATATAGAAAGGAGGTTTTGTCACTTGAATCATCCAAGAATTGTTCATTTATGTAATGTAAAGGAGGTTGCCCCCTCGAACAGGCTGAATTTTAGGCCATTGATCTATCTTTTCTATCTTTTTCTTGAGCTGGTTCCATAACAGGCATGATATCTATCTGGTTGTCTTCGATCCCTTTTATTGTTTCTCGGTGCACCAATGAAATCTTCTACATCCCGCAGAACCTGTCGAAGTTCCCAGCTCATTCTTCCTCTGGTAGCAGGTGCATCTATTTGCTCCTCCTCTTCCTGTGATTCTTCCTGTTCTGATGGAGAATTCTTGGCTTCCGTTGGTTGAAGTGGTTTGACCAACGGTTCATCTTTTGACTGCTCCTTGTTCTGAGGGAGAATTCTTGGCTTCCGCTGGTTGAAGTGGTTTGACCAATGGTTCATCTTTTGACTGCTCTTCGGAAGGCATTTCTCGAGACCTATCTTCCATGAACTTCACATCTCATCAAACTACTACCTTCCTGCTCCCTGGAAGATAAACTCTATATGCCTTAGCGATCTCGCTATATCCCACTAGATATCCTTTCTTTGCAGTTTGATCGAACTTCTTCCTTTTCTCCTCGAGTATACGACAATATGCTAAACTCCCAAATATCCTGAAATGGCCAACTTCAGGTGTCTTCCCAGTGAAGACTTTCTCTGAAGTAATCTTGCCCAATGCCCTATGAGGAGTTCTATTCTAGACATAGGCTACTTTGTTGCATGCTTCTACCCATAGGAATTTTGCCATATCCTGATCATACATCATTGCCCTAGTTGCTTCCACGATAGTCCTGCGCTTCCTTTCTACTACATTCTGCTCTGAATTGTAAGGAGTTGTCAACACTCTTCTGATGCCCTCCCTAGCGCAAAAGTCAATGAAGTCCTTATCGACATATTCTCCACCATTCTCTGAGCGCAAAACTTTTATTTTCTTCCTTTTCAAATTCTCCACCAGAGCCTTGAACTCTTTTCATCAACAGAAAGCCTTGTCCTTGGTTTTCAAAAATAAATCCAAGTTTTCTTGGAGTGGTCATCAATGAAGATGACGAAGTATTCGGCACCACTAAGAGCTTTAGTGGGCATTGGTCCGCAGATATCTGAGTGTATCAATCCTAGTACACTCTTGACCCTGTTTTTACTTGTAAGAAATGTTGCTTTTGCCCAGAGCACATCCTCTGCATACATCATATCGTTCTGTACTAAGATCTGGAACTCCTGTTACAGTTTTCCTGAGAATTCTCAAAGCCCCATGGTGCAAATCTCCCATTCTTTTGTGCCATAGTTCATTCAAATCCTTGACTCCATTACTGCCTATCAGTGCCATTTGTGACTCTAGTTGTAACCTGTACATCCTATTACTTTTGATTCTGATATGCACTTTCTTTTTCTAACTCGGGGATTTGACGTATACTTTCTCCTTAATGAAGAAAACATCATAGCCCTTGCTTTGAAGTTGTGATACGGAAAGTAAGTTCATCCCCTGTCCTGGCACATGCAACACATTGGTAGCACGAAAACGCTCTCCCGTTTCTATTAGAAAAACTATGGTACCCTTCCCTATTGGAGTACACTTTGCCTTATTCCCCGTGGTGATCTGAAAATTCATCCTTTCCTCCTGATAATCTGAGAAACATTCTCGGATTCCTGTCATACACTAGGAGGCTCCACTGTCTATATACCATACCTCTGATGATGCAGAGCTTGTCACACAAGCAACTTCTTCCAATCTAGAAGCCAACATAGAGAAATCAAAATTACTATCTCTTGTGCAATTTTCTAAAAATTTGCACGAGTCTCATGACATAGATGCCTCTGCATCATGATCTCGACCCATAATTGATTTTCCCTTCCTATCTCTGATTCCTTGCTCTGATACCATGTGAAAATTCTATTACTGCAGCAACTGATTTATTTTACCTACTTATTTTCCAATAAGTTATTTACGAAATCCTTTCAGTAAATATTAAAATAAATTCTACTGTAGATATCACACCATTATACAGAAACAAATACATGCACAAGAATCAAACACATCAACACAGTTATTTTGGACAATTGTCCTCGGAAAAAACCAATGCAAGAAAATCGGTGCAGCAAAGGAGGATTTTATTATTAAGTAGGTTTTCTTGAGTACAACTAGGGTGCCAAACTGGCTCACCCAATAGAGATAAATCCTTTGGCATTTCTCCTAGGCTCACCGTCAATCTAGCTAACCTCTGCGCAGCTCCCAAACCCTCTACGTCAGCACTCTGCCTCACTGCATCAGCACTTAGCCTCTCTACATCACCCATGCAAGCCCTCCAGTCACTGCAGTCCAGCTACCTCTGCATCTTTTTGAGTGGCTCTACATCTGCCTCTCTAATCTTTGCGCTGGTCCTCCGGCACTGTCCCTGCCTATCTGTTATGTACTCGCTACCTCTTGTTGCAATCCAGTCTTCTAGTTCAAATTTCTCAACAAGCCCGCTTCAGAAATCGAACTGATTGGTCTCAATCAGTATATCTCCAACTGACCCTCAAGTTTTCTCTTATACTTTTCCTATTGATGAATCAACGACCGAGATTAAGTCCCTAATCAACAGCTAAGATTAAAATAGACTTGATCCTTATCTTTTAGAAGCTTCTCATCCTTATCTTTATTTTATTTTTCTCGGCAAATGCTAATTCTATTAACTGTAAAACAAAGTAATAATACAAGGGGTTGAGGCCTCGGGAATCATCATCCGAGAGCACTCAGCACATCAAAATTGTCCCAGGTAAGGGAAAACCATATACAATAAGCAAGAGAGCAGATATAGAAACCAGGAATTAACCAAGATAACATGAAGAAGAGGTGGTATAACCATCTGTCTAGAACACACGACCAGAAAGCGAGACTGAGACATTGCCCAAAATTCCAAAAGATCTTTACATTGCCGCATACGATGGAGAGGAATAAGACCGCCTGTCGGAAGAGGCCGAACCAGAACTGCATCCAAAACCCCCTGAACTTGACCATACTAGTCATCAGCAAAACCGATAAGGATTGGGCCCAGATGGCCTCAAATTGTCGCGTCCTCATTCTGAGACTCCTCCACCACCAAGCACGCGTTACCCTCCCACGCATCATCATTTCCAACATTTTCGTTGCCTGGGTGCTTCAACGAGGGACGAGTATCACTAGAATTACCTTCCTTGATCCTCGGGGCAAAGGCTTCTGGAGGCAGAGTGACGCTGGGAGCATCGCCCCTTTCAATCCTCTACCCCTTACCTTTTTCCTAACTTTCCCTTGCCTTTACCTCCACGTTGCTCTGACTCCCAGCTTCTCTGAGAGTGCCTTAAGGAGGCTCAAACACCATGCACACCATAGTTGGAGGTGGAGATTCTTCTTCAGAGAAGAGAATAGTGATATTGGCAGAGATTACAGGCCTGTTAAGATTGCTTCGAAACGTGAAATGAGTGGTCTGAAACCTATGATACGAAGTTGGTCTGCGAGCAGGATTCACAGAGTGGGCCGCCTGCGGCCGCCCACGCCCTCCTCAACTCCCCCCAAAGCGACTCCTCATTCGGTGGCGTTCCATGATGAAGAGATTAAGAGGAGGCACAGCAAAACCGAAGGCAGGGACAAGAAAATAGTTATGCAACACAGGAAACCACTTCACGCAAAGACAACAGGCCTGTAAGTGCAGGGAGGGCAGCACAGTTCTAATGGCAGGGGCAATTGAGAGTTGACCATTGATTGCAGAGACTAATCTGCTATCGAAACGCGTTATTAACCCAAGCCTGAGACAAACAGAGAACGGAATGCAAACAGAAAGCTTACCTTTGTTTTCAGAGACCAACCTGCCACACAGACCCGCATCCGGCCAGAGCCTGAGACGAGAAGGCGGAACACTGACAGTGGGAAGGATAGCCCAGAACGCCATGGTTATAACAGCCAGAGCCTCACCTTGGACGGAGTGAGCAGTAAATTCAGAGAGCATGCCAAATCTTCTACGCTTCAGTTCATCTAACATGAGCCATATGAACTCCTGGACTGTCGCGTCGGTCTGCATCTGGCAGTACCACCCTCGTCTGTCTGCTCTGAATAGCATTAAGTTTCATTTATTTCACCCGCATCCAGGTGTCATCCTTATCTTTAGTAATACCTATTAATATTTTTATTTTCCTAAGTTGAGACTTAGGTAATATTTTTAATAACTCTTCATTCGGTTGAAATTTTCCAAAACGATTTCTAGGTCTTCAAGATCTCATGTGCTTTAGCCTCTCTAACAATTTTCATGGCTAGAGCACATCCAATGCTGCCCCAAATCAACAAGTGGTTGACCAATCTATCCAAGAAGAAGCAAATGAAGAAAGAGATCAAGCATGTGAAGAACACCATGATCATAAAGAATCACTATCTGACAAAGAACCATTGAAGATATCTCCCGAAAGAAGGGAGGAAAACTCTGACAAAGGAAGGACGAACCCTTGACACCTATGAAGGCCTTGGAGATATGGAAGATGCAGATAACTGATTCTACTCTACGATGATGTCATGATGAAGAGGCCATCCAACAAAAACACCATTTAATGTTGAAGAAAAATCAGGATGAAGTAAGGAAGGGCTACTAGGTCGAAGCATGTAAACAAGCAAGTACAATGAAGCATCCATGGGAAGAGTATTCCAAAGCATGGATAAATGACAAAGGAGTAGCCAGATGACAAGAAAACATGATGTATGACAAGAAAGCCACTTTCCACGAAGGAAGCAAAGGGTTAATGCTACGGCTCAATGAGATGAGGGTTTCTTGCAATTTGAATGGAGAATGCAGACAGCGGCAAAGGGCTATGGGCCTTCCTTAAAAGAAAATTGAAATTTTTTGCAGTAAGAAGAATAAAAAGAATACCCCAGGGAGCATTTCCAGGCAGCCAACAGTAGCCTCAAGAAACCCAAAATAAACCCAGCAAATTGAATTCCACATCAATATATTTTTTATGCTTCAGATTTAGCTTTGAAACCCTCATGAAAGTTTTCAGATTTAAAAGTTTTTAAACCCTCGGACTATAACAAAATTGAATAATATCCATGGAAAATTACGTTGATAAACCCCCATAGATCCAAATCTTACCCTCTGGAGCCTAGATCTAGACTATACACAAATTTCCTCCTCAAATCTATAGCTACATGACAACAAGAAAACACCCATACGGTATGCACAATGGTAAAAACTAAAACCCAAAAAAAACCCACATTAGAAAAATAATTACAAAATTTACAAATTGCAGGCTCTAATCAACAAAATCTGTCACTATACCGCAGAAAAAAACAAATTTTAAAGTTTTAAGGAGCTGCTAACTCGAACCCCTTTGTGCATCACCAACAAAAAATCTTAAGATAAGCCCGGGATTAATTTTACTGGGCTCCTCAGAAAACACGGAACGGGAGTTGGCTGGTCCAACTAAAAACTTCCCCTAACGCCCGAGGATCTAAAATCAAGATTTTCGTGTAAAACTCAATCCGGCCATTAAAAATAGAGCAAGAAAATAATAATAAAACTCAAACAAATAGAGATACCTGCTATTATCTTCAAAATTTAGATTATTATTCAAACCCGAGCAACTGAGCAAGATACCTGTACTCAAAATCACGCTTTAGAAGCTATCATCAATGGCTTTAGAAAAATTATGCATGAAAACAATACATCTTACAGTATTCCCATGAAGAGTAACACCAACAAAACTTAACCCCAAAGTCTTTCTTTATTATCCAGGAAAAAGATTACACGAGCTTTTCGCTAAGCACATGACTTAAAAGTCGGATCTATCAACTAACAAATGACCTCCTATTTAAAGATAAATCCTCCAACGGCTAGTTCAAATAATCCTCATCAAAGTAATCTCGACTGTTGATGAAAATTTAAAAAAAAAATTAATCTCATCCGTCGAAATATTTAAAATATTTGGGAAAATTAGAATTTTTCAATTAAATGCATTTTCCCCAAAATTTTGACTTTGACTTAACCCCAGGGATCAAAAGTTATAATTTATCAGAATAATTAATTTACCTTAGTCCCTAGGCCTCTTAAAATTTAATTTTTAAGGATTGACGAATTTTGCCTTTAGAGAATTTAAATTTACCTAGGACCTAGAATTAATTAAATTTCTGGCTTAAGATTTTAATTAGTTTTGGCCAAAAAAATTAATTAATTAGCCTATGAAGGGATAAATTATTTTTCCAACCCTCAAGCCACTTTACATCATGATTTTCATAATTTGTTACATCACAAGGGGGAAAACCCATTTGTAATAGACCCTCACAGACTACCCATTTCTGCGACACAAATATAATCCAACAGACTAAACAATTTGCAATAAAATAACCTAACCAAATAGTTAGGATTATTCCCAAACCACTTTTACATAGACTCGATCTAAAACACTAGGACTCGCCTAAGATCCCAGCGACAAAATCCATTCCAGCGTTGAGGTAAAACTGGAGGAAAACTCTACCGACTACCCGAAAATGGATCGGTGAGACAAAAAACCTCCCAAAATGGAGATCATCACTAGAAAGGTAAGTTTACCCAGGTCGTTACATACATGACACGGGTCTGTTGAGATTATTTACATTATACATATGCAGAAAGGATTTACATAACATCTTGGAAGTGAAGTTGATGATGATAGTTATACAGCACAAACAGATCGATCAGGTGCTATCCCTTTTGGAAAAAAAGGGGGTGTACTACTATGGGTCGTTGAGACGTAGTGGTCAACAGGATGTACAAAAAAATTCAAAAATATGTGGAAAAATGCGATAAATGTCAGAGAAAGCAAAATCAAGAGAGTTTAACACCAAGATTGCTCCACCCCCTGCATATCTCAAACCACAAATGGGAAGAAATAGCGATGGACTTCAATGATGGGCTCCCCATGTCGAACCAAAAGGATAAAATCCTTGTGTTTGTAAACTAACTCAATAAATATGATGGGCGTAAAAAGTTCTAATTCAGCGAAACAAATTGCCAAAAATATTTATAGACTGCATGGGTTTCCAAAGATCATTGTTAGTGATCGAGATGCCAAATTTAAGGGAAACTTTTGGAAGGAGTTTTTCAAATATATTGGGACATCTCTCAACATGAGCTCAACCTACTAACCCTAGACAGATGGACAAACTGAAATTGTCGATTAATGTTTGGAAGCATATCATTGTTGTTTTGTAACAAACAAGCAGAACAAATGGTCTGAATGGTTACGTTTGGCATAATGGTGATACAACTCTACTTATCACACTTCAATGAAAATGACATCATTTCAAGCTCTCTATGGTTATGAACCTCCTAAATGGAAGGAGTTAGCCATAAATGATATAAAAATTCCAGTAGTAAAAGATCAACTAGAGGAGAACCAAAAAGTCATTCAAACAATAAAGCAGAGCCTAAATATTTCAAGGAACTGTATGAAACAGCAAGTTGACCAACATAGATTAGAAAGAGAATTTAGCAAAGGAGATTGGATATATGTCAAGCCCAAACTTTACAAACAGCTATCATTAAAAAAAGAAGGAAAAAACAAGCTAGATCCCAAGTTCTATAGGCCATATCAAATCATTAAGAAAATCGGTAAAGTAGCTTACCTTAAACAAGCCACATCCATAACGTTTTCCATGTCTCTTGTTTAAAAAAAATGTTGGGAAAACATCAAACAGCACAAACAACACTTCCTACATTGAATAACGATGGAGAAGCAGTAGTAGAACCGGAACCTATCATTTCCACAAGACAAAAGTGATTACGTTCTCGAGTAATTAAAGAATATCTCATCAAACAAAAGAGCCTATTGAAAAAAGATGCTTCTTGGGAAACAGAAGATTTTCGTCAACACCATCTCTCGTTACCTATGCTTTGAGGACAAAGCATTTCGTGAGGGGAAGGCAATGTTACATATAAAAAATAAAAATATATTAATTATATTTAATTTAGGAAGAAGGGTCATAATCAAAAGATCATGACCCCTCATGTAAAGGCACTAAGGCTATATTTAAACCAAGGACCGTCAGTGTAAACATCATCGTTCGATTTTTCATATAATAAATGTATCTAGATATATGTTATTTTATAATATTGATTGTCTCTATAACATATAGGTACCCTTATTGAAAGAGGGGTAACAAGAACCTTTGTGGTATACCTTATATGCATGAGATGGTTGGACCTAGCCCTAGACGCCACATGTGTGAGACATTTGAGTGGATCGACTTGATTTGGATGAGTTTAAGGACGTTTTCGGAGCTATTACTTGGTTTTCATGCACACTCATCCTTCCTTCTTGAGCTATTTACATATGGCATTACAATCCCTATTGTTGAAGAAACTCTTACTAGGTTCGGTCTTCATAAATGTAATTTTGATCTTTGTACTTGCAAAAGAAAAGAATTATTATTTTTGTCATTATCAAAAATGGATTTCTTGCCCATTTGATAGGTCAAGCACATGTTTAAGTGCTTCTACGAAAGTCAAAAAGTCAATGTAATTATTGAAGACCCATGTGGGCATGTTACACTATGCAACATATGTAATTATGTGAAAGATATGTGTCAAAAGTGATCCTCCAAAGCAAAGACAAGTCTCCTCTTCTAGTCGACTCAAAGAATAAATTTTGGCGCACTTAAAGTCAAGTTGGCCCAAAAGGAGGGATAGACTCCTATATATAGAGCCATTCAACCTCATCAAAGGAGCAAGCAAGTGATCTCTGAAATCAGCGAAGGACAAATCAAGAAAGAGGTGCGAAAAGGGGAGCAAAAGGGTGCTTCTAAGGCAGCGAAAAAAGAGAAGAAGAGTTTGAGTTTTGGGGACTGTTTTTAGGGCTCTTTGTTGTCACGTGTGCGAAGGAAAGAGAGGACATTTTGTTGCTGCAACTAGTCAGAAATTGCTGCTCTACAAGAAGTCTCATTTGGTTGAAAAGGAGGCTTCTAATAGACCTCTATCTCAAGCGAAGAAGGTCTCACCTCAAGCGAAGGAAAGGAGCAATTAAAAGTCTCATTTCAAGCCTTAAATCAGCCACACGTGCGAGGAAGAATCTAATCTATAGTAGGGTTAAGACGGCAAGCCTATAACTCGGAAATACACCTCAAAAAGAGGCTCATTGTCTAGCCTAAGTATCAAGAAGAAGGAAGCCTGCCAAGCGAGGAAAAGAAAGAAGGAATACATTTTGAATAGGTCTCTAAGGAGATCTAGGGTTCCTGCAGTAGGTGTTATCAATTGCCAGAAGAAGAGCGAAGGAAGAGGTCAGGGTGCAGTACAGAATAAGGCATCAAAGAAAAGGTTCAAAAGAGAGACTGTGTCTTGTGTTTGGAGGATCTACTTGTCAAAGGTCTAGGGTTTGGCATTTGTCAATTGAAGCTTCAATAAGAAAAGATTTGAAGAGGGGTTTTCCTCTCTAGGAGAGAGAGGTGTTGCCTTGGCTGAAAGCCAACATCTTGTGTTCTTGTCTCTTTTTGTTTTGGTAATTTTTTGATGAAGTAAGAGAACACACACTAATAATAATAAAAGAAGATTGTGCTAATAAGAAAAGTAGAAGTTCTTCACAAATAGCCATCATCGTCAGAAGAATCTCCTCATAACCTAAATGCCCTAGATTCTTCAACATCTATTGTATACATAATTGATTCTCTTTTATTTATGCATTCCTATATTAGATCTGTGATTTTTGCTCATATATTATTATGTTATTATTGGGGGTTTTGAGCCTAGAACATTGTAAAAGCAAGGCTCCTCCACATCAACCCCCATTACTCACACATGGGGCTAGTCATTTGTGTACTTTCAAGAAGATTCTAGAGAGTCCAAAATGTTAAATATCCTAGTACCAGCCCAGATTTATTTTCTAATACAAATTTTTTATTCGCGACAATTTATTTAATTAACCACATAAATTTTGAATTAACGAAAAATAAAATCATTGGTATTTTAACCTCTAGAAATATAGAAGCGGAAAATAAAAATTCACAAAGATCAATCACACATTGCAACGGATAAATAATTCACCCACAACAATTCTCTATCATTCATTAATTTGGAAAATCAGGGTTTTCAACCTGTTGGAAAATCGATTAGGGAAACATGTTTAAGTTTACATTTTCCTTTACTTGACATTTACTTGTGATGTTAGGTTCTTCTTTCACTTGAAAATGTGTATGTTCTTATCATGAAATAAATGCCAAAACAATGAAGAACACATGAAAACAAGATATAGGCTCCAAGCTAAGGAAAAACCCCTCAAAGGGGAAAACCCACAAGAACTTCTCTTCTTATCAACTTCATAGGATACTTTCAAGACCAAAACATAGACCAGAGCTCACAAAGACCAAGTAGACAAGCCTACCTTCTCATAAAATCTTCAAAAATAGTGAATTAGCATCTCTCCAAAGTTCTTCCTTCCTTCCTGCAACTTGGCCCTAAGGAAACCCTAGCAGAGCCTAGGGAACTCGCATAAGTGGATAGTAGATAGCATATTTCAGGTCTTCACAAGCTCTTCTAGCCTCTTCATTCTCCTTCTCTTGACCACGGATCAAATGTGTGTCGTCATGCTTCAAGGAGGTAAAAGTGCCACTAATATATACCCTTTTCAAGAGCTTCTTTAAGCCCTTCAAGGCCGACATGAGCAAGTTGGCCAACTTGTCATTAGGATCCCTTTAGACATATTCAATTACAAAAATAATATTACTTTGTTTGATCCAAGAGCCCAATAGGGTCTTTTACATAGTGACAAATACTTGACTCATGACAATCCCTAAAGGCATGCAATGGATGCCTTTACCTATTTGACCAATGACCCAAGCATGAAACCCATGCTTAAAAAAATAATTTATCTTTTACATTTTTCTTCTTTAAATCAATACATAAGAATTACATCATGACCTGAGACAAATGACAATTATGAGGCCCGAAACTAGCTACATTTTCCAACACAACCCACACATAGTATTACAAGGAAAAATATAATTGCTAGAACATGTAACTCAACCCCCATTGGATCAATTCGGCCCAAGGAATTCAGCCACCTAAATATCGGCCAATGAAGGTATTCAAACTGGAGAAATTCGGCCCAATCAATCTATTGTCAAATCGACCTTGTGCCTTCCCTATAAGCTACCATTATGCCTAAGGAAATTCGACCTCCATCAAATCGGCTTCTCCTAATCAAATCGACTTCTCTTCTCTCTTCAGTAGCTTGACCCTGCTATCTCCACAACTCAGACTCTTGGATGTGCCCTTGAATCCTCCTGTACTTCTCCTCCTCTGCGCTTCAGTCTATTGAGCCACTTGCATTAAAGAAAAATGTTTTCTCTTGTTGTGTCTCCTCTCTTGTGTCTTCACCTCTTCCTTAGGCTTGCTTTTATAATCTTCATTAAGCCCAAATCCATGACCCTAATCTCCCTTTTAAAAGATCTTGGAGATCAATGGTTGAGATCATTTTTAAGTCAATTAAACAATTAAATTATTTATCCTTATAAAATAACTTAATAGTCCACAATAATTAATTGACTTTGATTATTGTACTTTTCATAAATTACACTTAGGAAATAAAACATAAATCACTTACTCCACCAAGCAACCACATAGAGAGGCAATAAATCATCTTCCACATGCTAAGACACCAACCTATGCAGAAGGCATTATGAAGCTACTATAAGCTCCAACACAAAACCCTAACACTAGTTAAGGATTTTGACATACAAAATCCGTAGACAACTATCAAGCTTTGTTAAATACTAAACTGCTAGGAAGAGAAGGGGTTCCATTCTTTTGGTATTGTTATTGTTCCATAGTTGAGCAATGAATCTGGGAGTGAGATATTAAACCATAATGGAGGAAGTAGAAGATTTTATAGCCACCATTCAGACCACATTGTCCAAGGCAGCTCCACAGTGACTGCCCCTTTATTTGTACTTGCATTTCATGATTGAGAAAAAGAGAGCCGAGCATAAGCCTCACCTTCTAGCTAGGCTTTTCCCCATATTGTATTTCTGAGGTCACATTTGGTTAATTTGTGTGTGTGGTGTCGTCATTTGCCTATTTCTTTCATTTTGAATTCAATTATTTCCATGACTTTGAGCACTACACCAGTAATAATAAATCTGAGATCTAAGGTAATAAACTGCATAATAAAATATTTCATAACATTATAAGATCTATTGTAACAAACTATTCTAGTGGAATATCCATGGCAGTTTACACATCAATTGCATCACACTATCAATGTGTAAAGTCTCAATACATAATAAGATGAGACGCACATTGAGTACATGATATAACTCCTGTGTACCTAATTCATTAATGGCTCTCTTATTCACTAACCAAAAAGACTTAACGTGAGTCATTTATCATGACTTTATTACATTACATAGAGATGCACCTATTAAATGTCTAAGTCCCAAGCATGACCATTATATCTAACATTATGAATGTATGTTTTACGTGTAAAGTAGAAAGTTCATTATGCTTATTCAACATGCTAGCAAACATCAAGGGATAACTGTCGATACAACTATAACCATATTCAACTATAAACAAGGTAGCTGGAACATGCCTGCAGTTTTCTTAGAAGGGTGATTAGAAGGATGAGTGAAGGTAATAGCATATCGATAAGGTACTGTTCCCGACTTCGCTCCAATAGCAAATCAGATGTAGAATTGCATTCAGCCCCCTCATCTACAAGGTAATCTGTACTAAAAAATGCACCCATCTAAATGTCAAATTGAAGATATCATATCTTGTCCATCAAATTTATACAGAAGATTTTAGCTACGAAAAGGAACTTACCATACGTGTTTGATGACCTTTCCAACATTAAAGCACAGTTCATGATGATGACATACAAAACTGTCACTGCACCTTCTTCATAGAGACCAGCAGCAGCTCCCTAAATACATAAAATTATAATCAATAAGTGGAAAAAAGACTGGCCATTAACACACAACTACATAAGTGTCACACAGTGGAAAAGAGCTCAGTGTTCATACTGGATGCTCTGCTATAAATGCCAGAATCCGCATGGCCGTTGTTAACTGCGGTATAGATGAATCCCGTAAAATAATACCATCAAAAAATTTGTCTGATACAAGCTTCCCAAGTAAGCTTTCGACAGACTGAAAATCAGCAACTCCAGAAGAATCTGCCACAATATTATCAGCATCCATGGGATCAGATACCAAGAAGCTTGTGGAGGTTAGCTGGGCATCACCACCTGATGCTAGTACAGCAGCATATCTTAGAAGCCCAACAGCCCCCTTTTTTTGATACACAACAGCAGCATCCACCCACTCCAACAGTCTGGCAGGAGCATCCTTCTTATTGGATCCTAGAGAAGAAGAGTGCAAGGCTTTATGAAGATCCACCGCATGTGGAATCCAAGCACTTAGAGTGCAGGCAGTTGAATCAGTCACCATAACCTCAAACAGTTCTGCAGCAGCATGAAAGATTGCAAGGCTTAATGGGCTAGTACCTGACATTTTAAAACACAAATAAGTAAGTATTTCAGTCTGCAATAAACTCAGAATAAATATCTAGCAAACGTGGCAACCTACCACTGGTTAGATTCATTGATTCTGATTCTTTCCCAGACTGTAGAACCACCAACAGAGTAGAGATTGCCTATAAATAACACAAATCGTCACATATGCTAGCACACTACTACAACAATATTCAGTATCAGTATCATGAGATGCCACCATCAGATGATTCTAAAAGAAACTCTATCAAAATACCTCTGGGAAAAACCCTACAGCCAACACTGCCTGCCTTCCAATATCAGACCTGAAAATTAAAAGCATTAGGCAACATATAATTTACAAGCAGGCAGTCGCAAACTTACACTCAAATCATAAAACATGCTTCCCACCTGGATATAGAACAAAGATCCCACAATGCCCACAGCAATTCTTCTGAGTGAAGAGTTGCACCAATCACACGATCTATGGCACTCACCTGCAACCCTCAGTAACAGAATCAATTGAAACATCCAAAATAGCTTTTGATTCTCCAATCAAGAAACATATCAAAAAATAACATGCTCAAAATTAAAAAATGCCAAATTCAACTTGCAAGCCATGGGATCAATCTTGGTATTTATGAGACTAACCACTATGAGACTTGTCTCCACTATCATACCGATGTCCTTAGGAGGACAAAAAAATCCCTTAGATATAAGCACTGCTGCATATCTCAGAGGCAAAAACTCTTCTCTTTTTGCATCTTCAGCACCTCTTAGTGCAATAACAAGAGATGCTATAGCCTCAGGTTCACTCAAAAGGAACAATAATCCTGAAAAGGTAACATAGAAATTACATGTACCAGCCAAAGAAGTCACTGATCATATATCTATAAAGAAAAGTATGTCGTTAACAGAGGGACCAAAACTCACCAGAGTGACAAAAGAGCATAGACAGAACTATGGCTTCAATGGTTGTAACAAGATCTATGAAAATATCCATTACAAACCCATTTCCTGAACGTAAACTAGGAGACGAAAGCAAAGCAGCCAATAAAGGAAGAAAACATCTTTCCTGCAGTTAAAAAGATCTTTCAGTCAGTTTATTACCTCTAAAATATCTACATCAAGCGGAATTATACACAGATATAAAAATGTCAATCCCATCTACTGCACCATTGGTTTCATGATGTTGTCAACATTCTCCTCACACTGATGAAAGAACAGAAGCAACCAAACAAATTAGAAGGGCCTATGTCACAAATTCAAGTTATAGGAACAATGCAAAAGGCCTCTATGCAAAATGTGTATTCAGCCAAGTAAATGATCTAATCTATCAAAGTCGCATCACTTAACAAATCTTGAATGTTCCAATCTCAACTAAGCAACTTGATCCATAATAATTGATAAAAATCAGCCATGCAGTATGAGTTTCCAGGCAATTTTGTGAAAGAAGCAAATCAAATTATAAAAATAGAGTAAAAAATATAATGCCAGCCGTCCAATGTCAATATGAAATTGACAAAGTCAAAAAGGAAGATAAATATTCAGCAACATAAATCGGACATCCATGAAATTAATGACCTATCCTTCTAGATCATTTAAGTAGAAGTTAAAAATCAAAACAGGTAGCAAAGAAGATTATATAAAACATTGAATCAGATGCCACCAATCAACAGAAAAGATCATTCCAGACTCAAGTGGAGACTGCCTCCAGTAGAGTCACATCCATCTGTCACACCTTCTGCACCTATTAAGGAGTTCTCTTTTGTTAGCCTCAGTGCTTCACAAACTCTACCACTAGAACAATGTTGACACATGCCCCTCAATAATACAGAGCCCACCTTTTCAATGTCAATTCTGCCTTATCATCAGTAAGCGGCAAGCCATTGTACATTGGCATTCATATGGAAAATTTTAGCTCAAATCTGGTTGGCTGCCTCCATAAATTCCAGTTTAGCCTTCAGGCTAGTCCAGAGTTTGAAGTGTCTCTGAGTAGCCAAAACATATGTTTCATTTGCCACTTGCTCCCAAGAATTCTTAAAGGAAATTCTTCAAGATAATCAGATGTCATTACAAGAAATACAGGAATGCTGTTAATAAATATTACGAAAATTGTGTCAACAGACAATAGCTCAAGGGGTAGCTAGCGGGTTTAATGTCCTCTCCACCTGGGTTCGATTCTACAGAGACATGTTAGCCTGTGTGGCAAAAATTTGAACAAGTTGAAAATCGTGACTAGTAATTCCTATGAGCCTGAAGGCGCAGCAAAATTTGAATATCTTGATATTGAGGTGAATAGTGGCAGCCGTTGTGATTCTTCCATGGGTATTGCCAGGAACAGTCCTCTGAAGTTACCGATTCACCAGTTACCATGGAAAAAAAAATCATGAAAATTTTCATCTTGAGAATCATAATCAAAGCCTGATTGCACAAATTAAATGTTAAAATTGGCAACTAGGGCCAAACTCCATGTGGGTCTACTTATTCATGGGAGCTGATATTTTTCTGGGATTCCTTTCGTCGAGAGGTGTAGGATTGATCTAAAGATCATCCGATTCTGACATGTATTCGTGGAGATATGAATTTATTTGTGTTATGGGACAAATCGTCAAGGTTGGCCAGCAACCAAATTGCCCCCACTTGTGCTCAATGTTTTAGTATAAAAAGAGGTGGCTTGCAAGTAATTTAGACAATCATCTCTTGTGATCTCTCTCAACACTTGTCTTTCGGTTTTGGTGGGAGGAGAGATCTAGAGAGGATACGCTGCCCTAGCAGAGATGCCCTTGATCTTGACGCTGTCATGAAGAGAAATCCCTTTTCGCATATGATATGATCGAGTTCATTATAATCTCTGGCTCGCATAAGGTATATCCGTGTATGTCATAATCTCTGGCCCGCATATGGAATAACCGGTGACTCGCTGAAAAGCAGTCACGCTAGCATCAAATTTCCATAGAACGTATGTAATTACAACACACTGTAATACATGTATGGCATTTCAATATGTATGGTATACTCTGTGATTTGTAATTAACATCACACTCATTGTATAAACTCACATTGCACTCTGTTTGCATTATATATTATCATCACACTGTGTATGGCATAGTATGGCAAACAACATATGGCAGACAGTGAACATGTATATACATGATATGTCAGTGAGTGTTTCTTTGACATGGCAGACAGTGTCATGGTATGGCAAACAACATGTATATACATGATATGGCAGACAGTGCTTGGACATGATGTATATACATGGCATGGCAGACAGGATCTTGGTATGGCAGAGAGTATATATATTATATCAATATGACATGGCAAACATAGTATCCATGACAGGGTAGTCTCCCCAGTGCACTGATAGAGTAGACGTGGCAGACAGCTTGATGTATCATGATCCACAGTATGTATTCTTTGTTTCTCTTGATCGATACACTTTGTTTCTCTATAATATGGTTGGCATCAAGATGCTTTGGTTTTCTTTAGGATATGACATCAACTCACATTGCTCCTCTGTATGGGAAGCATCATTGTATGGACTATGGAGAGACCTAGTTGCAGTTCGCTGCTGGACTAGGCCACAGGCCATAGCCAGCAGCGGAGACCTTTTTAGGAGCTGTGTTCATAAGCAGTCCTATAGAGAAGCATGATGTAAGTAGTGCAGCAGCATGATGATGATGTATTGCAGTCTAAGTCACCTGACACAGGGATTCGGGATTCGTAGGATTTGGGATTCGTGGTGTCGGATTCGGACACGTTGACCCCCCAAAACAGGACACATAGGATTCGTTATATATTATTTTATTA
>APFE030112913.1:0-14777 GCA_000404065.3 Pinus taeda
ATGAGGCGGTCAATGGGTTGAAAAAAAAAAAAGAGAAAAGAGAAAAAGATCTTTGGGTGAAAACCTCCCTTGGAGGCACCCAAGGCAGGCAATTAGGGTGAAAACCTCCATGAGGTGCCCTAGTTGTTTTTCAAAAAAAAAAAAAATTGAGAAAAAGAAAAAGAAAAAAATAAAGCTAATCTCCATTTCATGTTGTAGCAATGACATTGCAGGTTAAAGAAAGACGTTTCATGGCAGGAGGAGCACTCAAATCAAAGACAAAGGAGTTTTTGTGCCTTCTACAGGAAAGCTTTGAATTTCTACAGGAAACATCCTGTAGAACCTTTGGACGAGCCAAATCCAATTTCAAAAGTGAATCTGATGGTGGGAGTCTATTGGTCAGGCCTGCAAGCACTTGTGTGTCCATCCCTTGCCTTTCTCCATCATTTGTCCACCTCATTTGCTTCTCATTGTGCTTCTACAGGAACTTCCCGTAGAAATTGTGGGAAACTAGGCATGCATTTCAAAAAGTGGTTTGGCAAGCATGGTAGCTTCCTCAAAGGTTCAAGAGTCCTCCTGCAGTCTTCCAACTCATCCTCCATCATCTCCACACCTGCATCACAGCCAAAATTCATTATGTCATCCCATGCAAGCACATGCAAAAAGCCTTGAGGCAAAAATCCATAGAACCAAATTTGTTTTTGCCATAACTTGAAAACCATGTATCCTTTTCCCAAACCGCTTTATGGAGGATTGTACAAGGTCGATGACAACATGCCTGATCAGTTTCATGCAATTTCGGCGCACGGTTTCCAAGAAATCATCCTCCATCACCGTCAGCCATTTTTGCATTTTCTCCATAACCGTGCATCCGTTTCAAAACCTGTTTCATGGGGAGATGCACATGGGTGATAGTAGCCTACCCAAGCAGTTTCCGCAGATTCCGATGCATGGTTTCCGAGAAATTGACCTCTGAAATCTTCAACGATTTTCCATGTTTCTCGAAATCCGTGCATCCATTGCTCACGAATTTGATATGGGAGATGCATAATGATGGTAGTAACATGCTCACCAAGTTTTAGATCAAACCGATCTACGGTTTGGGAGAAATGTCGAAAACAAGTTCTGGTTCGGGGAAGATGCAGCAACAGCAGCTTGGACGTGCAGATTTGGACGTGGAAACAATTGTCTGGAGCTTGGATCCGGCCAGAGTACACCTGCACGTGAAAAACACAATCAAAGATTAGCAGCCAAGCCATCATGCAATCATCAAATCAATGCATGCAGCAAGGTTAGCCCACAACAGCTCACGACAGCCATTCAACTTCGAGGTACGTGACAAAACCAATTCCTCTGTTTGCATGAATCTAATCTGAACATTGCATGAATGAATGAGATGGTTAGGATTAAAAAAATCGGCGGCCAGCTAACTAGCCACCCACATCGAGTTCTCTAGCACTCCCAGCTAGCAATTCAAACAGCAGTTTAGCATGGATAAGGCAGCTACAGCTCAGCATATATATTATAGCAGTCACGTGGCAACAAACAACAAGTATACGCATGCCAATACGTGGTCATCAAGTCAAAGGGTCAGCATATTTACGTTAGAAATCAGCATCATTTAATGTGGACAGCAAACAACAGGTATATCAGCAAGTTATCTCCAGCAATTACATGATTTACGTATAACCAAATACAGCAGTCACTTGGCAGCCTCTACGTATAGCAGTCCACAGCCAGTAAACAGCATTTAACGTGGTTCAATCAGCAGTTCAAAGGTAGCCATTACACAGCCAGTTAAACTTGTTCATGAACAGCAGTTAACGCATGTTTACTCAGCATAATACACAGCGGTTCAACCAGTAGGTACATGCTGACATGATCAAAACTGGATTCGGGCTAAATATCTTCATAAACAATAATTTAGCGAACATGTATGCTAGATGTGGTTTTTTGAAGGATGCACACCAGCTGTTTGACAGAATGTCTGAACGAACCATGCCTTCACGGAATGGAATTGCCGCTGGCTATGTTCAGGGTGGTCAATCTGAAGAAGTAGTGAAACTCTTTCGCCAAATGCAACAGGCCGGTATGAAACCAAATCAGTTCACCTTTGGCAGCGTGCTTAGCTTGTATGCAAAGAATGCACCTGAAGAAGGCAAGCAACTGCATGCTCTTGTTGTAAAGTCTGGATTTGAATTTGATTTGTTTGTTCAGAGTGCCATTGTTGATATGTATGCAAAATGCATGAGCATGGAGGATGCACGTAAAGTGTTTGACAAAATGCCTGAAAGAGATGTGGTTTCATGGAATGCTGTGATTGCTGGATATGCACAGAATGGGCATGGTGAAGAGGCTCTATATCTTCTCAGGAAAATGCAGATTGCAGATGTGAAGCTAGATGAGTTCACTTTTTCCGTTGTTTTTAAGGCATGTGATAGCTTAGCAGCTATGGAACAGAGCAATCAGATCCATGCACTAGTCATTAAATCTGGATATGAGTCTAATGTCTTTGTGTCAACAACCCTCATAGAGATGTTTGTGAATCACGGGAGCATGGAATGTGCAATTGTGGTCTTTGATGTTTTGCCCAATCGAGATGTGATATTATGGAGTGTGATTATTGCTGGATATGTTCAGCAGGGTGATGGCATTGAAGCTCTAAAATGTCTTTTACAGAATGCAACGGATGGGCTTGAAGCCTGACCATTTTACATTTTGCAGTGCACTTAAGGCATGTTCCGCCCTTGCAGCTTTGGAACAAGGTAAGCAGATCCATATACATGTCATCCAAACAGGGTATGAATTGAATGTATTTGTGTGTAACAGTCTTGTTGACATGTATGCTAAATCTGGGAGCATAGAGTGTGCACATAGTGTGTTCAATAGAATTCCTAAAGCCGATTTGGCATTGTGGAATGCAATGATCAGTGGATATGCACATCAAAGACAAGGAGAGAGATTGGTTGCTCAGAGGATGAGCAACACTTTCAGTAGGGGGGTGATGATGAGCCCCAAAAATGTACAATTATTTGGGCTCATTCAACTTCCTAATTTGGCTTAGTCCACCATTCTCATTTGTGTATTGCATGTTTTTGATTATTTTTATGTTAATAGAGTGAATTTGGTTAGTCATTATGCCAACAATTCTAATGGGTGCTTTGTGTAGCCTTGTTGGTCAACTTGGAGACAAAATTGAAGGTCTTAATGAGCACTTGGCAGCCATATTCGTGGGAGAACAAGCTAGAGATTTGTAGGAAGGTGTCCCCCTCATTTATGGGTCCTTACCTCGAATTCTCCACCATCAGCTCGGAGTTCAAAGGCCACCAAATCAATGAGAAGAAGGGCAGCCAAGCAAGTCAAGTTGGATTGCTGTTAACTACAAGTCTTGGGCAGCCAAGTCCCTAACTTTTAGGAGGACTGTTGGGTCCTCAAATTGTATAAATAAGAAGGCTTGGGGCCTCATTTTGGTTAGCTAGGAGTTAGTCATTTTTGTAGCTAGTTAGTCATTTTGTTTTTGCCATTACTTAGCTAGTTTGTAATTCGATTTGTAGGCCATGGATTAGTTTTTCTTTCAGCTCTTTCTCAAGCTCTACTTGTGGACAGTTTTGATGTAACTTTTCATTCTTGGTTAATAAAGATGGATCCAGCTTTGCACCAGCTCTAAATCTCTCTTGGGAGGCTGTAGTTCTTGGGGTTGGGCCCATCTCAAGCGCCGAGTATCTCCCTTGTGTATATTTATGTGTCTTTGTTGCATTCTCATAATAAAATCTGCTATTTGGATTTAAATGATGCGTTGTTGTGTAGGTTGCTTTTGATGATTAGAAAAGGTTTTTACTGTTCAGATTTGCTTGATAGGTTAATCACAAGGAATATATTCAGAAAAAGGCTACCAAGTACTTTGGATCTCACCTCCCCTTAAGTGGAATCATGCGCTGGGACCAATGTAACCTTGTTGCCAACAAAAACACTTTCTTTACTTCACCATGCAATCATTAGTGTTTGAATCTCATTTGCAGAACTTGATATCGGTTTGGATGCATGTTTGGGTTTATAAATACTTAGTTTCATAATTGTTTCACATAGGTTTCATTTCTTGTTTTCCATTTCTGTTCATAGGTTTCATGGCACAATCATCATAGGTTAATGAATTTCTCGTCTTGATGCATAAGTCATTTGTTTCATTTGCGTTGCTCCTTCTCAAACCATTTTCTTCTTCTTCTTCTTGATCTATCCTCAAGTCCTATTTAACCTTTGTCTCACTCATTTACCCTCCAAACCTCTCATTTCCCACATAGCTCCATCTCCTTCAACTTTCGTTGACATAGCCCTTTATCTTCCAACCTACTCCCTACACTCATTTCCCATCCTATTCCTTCATCTGATTTTCCAGCTCCTGAGCCATCATCAGGTCCATCTCCATCTCACTTAGCCTCCCACACCACTCCAACACTCCATCATCTCCCAAAACCTCCACGGCCAACCATCCTGTAGAATTGCAAAGAACATCCTGTAGAAGACTTACAGGACTATCCTGTAGAAACCTGTGAGTATCCTGTAGGATCCCCTGCAGACATCCTGTTGGAGGCCACTCACTAGGTTGCTGAGCTTCTGAATGTGAGGAACCTATGTGGATGGATGCTAAGGATCCCTAGGGACCTCTCCTAGCCTCCCCAACCTATCCCACATTTTCCTTCCTTCTCCATCCCATCTACACAACCAAACCCTCATAAGCACAAAATCACAATCATTCCACCCACTTAATGAAAAAGTACAAAAACATGTCTTTTATGATCCAAGTAGTTTAGATCCATGCATTTTCACTTATTAGAGGTAGTAGCAGCATTGGTAGAAGTTTCATTCACATTCTTTGCGTTATAGAAGTTAGACTAGTCAAATTAGGGTTTCCTAGGCTTACATGCTTTGATTTGCTTTTAGTTCATTTTTGTCAAGTAGATTAGTCTCCTTTGAGCTAGCTTTCATCCATCATTGATAAAGCTTCTTCTGTGAGCCTATAGAAGTTGGCTTGAGCCCTAGCGGACTTGTGACAGCTGACCAAGTGATAGCTGCGACAAGAGCTAGTACTTGTGCATATAGCACCGCCGCTTCCAAGTTTGTACGAACTACTGGGTTGATAAAATTAAGAGACAGGAAGCCCCAGGAGTTGTAGCATTATTGATACAATACTGGGGCTCACCACACATGAACCCTGATTTGCTTCACCTATCCCATGGCTATGTGACTTAATAATGCTTTTCCTTTTCTAAAGATCACATCATAACCACAGTGTTTCAAAACTGCAAAGGAGATGATATTTTTATTTAGGCCCATAATGAAGATGACATCCTTGAACCTAAGAGGGGTGACCAAATCCCTTTGAAAAATGAATATACAAATCTTAGCTGCATTGTACCTTCTGTCATCCCGCATCTCGATGTGCATTTTCAAGTCTTCCTCCTCCAGGTCACTGAAAAATTGTCTACACCCTGTCATGTGAAACGATGCACTTGAGTCCAAGTACCACACACTCCCCATCATTTTTCTTACCATGCATGCGATAAGGGTAAAGTAAAGCTCAAACTGTGAAGCAAAAGATTCACCTACTCCTCCTTCTAAGTTCTTCTTGCTCGGATTTTTATGTGGACACTTCGTGGATAGTGTCCAAATTCATGACAATGGAAGCATTTAATTTTGGACAAATATTTCTTCTTGCCCCCTTGGCTAGATTCTGGTTTGGATTGTGATTTATTCCATTTTCCCCTTCCAACCAATGCAATTTTTTCTTCATCCTTGCCCTTGGATGAAGTCCCATCGCTAGTATTCCACCTTATTTCCTCATGTACCAAATCAGACCATAAGCATTCCAAAATTGGTAGTTTCTCCCTCTCGTTAGTTCTTGGTAAGGCCTAGTAGGGATAGGCTTACCAAGTTAGCTTCTACAACATTAACACCAACCCCACCAAGTTGATCAAGAACTTGTGTGAACTTACTTAGATACTGTAGAATAGTGTCACTACAAAACTCACTCGCACAGTACGTTATATCCTTCATTGTGGGTGTACCAAACTTCGGTCAAAACTGCTACTCGCTTTACACTATTCCAACTCACTTATGGCCTAGAAGTGGTACTACATATCAAGTGCCAGATTACTTCATTGAAACTCATTGTTGAACTCTTTCCCGACACCACTATCGAAGAAGAATGCTTGTTGTATCTCAATCAGCTAGATGAGACCCATTGAGATGCCACACTAGAACTCGAAGCCCATAAGTGTCAGGTCAAATCCCAATATGACAAAAATGTCAAGCCTCATTCTTACCAAGAAGACAATCTTGTTTTACTCTATGATTAGAAACACGACCTCTTAGGGGCATGAATGCTTCAACCATTATGGATCGGTCCATATGTGATCACCAGAGCCCTCTCAAAAGCTGCCTATGAAATTCAGGACTGTGAAGGAATGCCATCGCTGAGCCCCAAAATGGGCTCTATCTGAAAAAGTATTATGCCTAGTATTGCACTAGGCATGAGCTTTGTAATTTTATGTATTTATAAGTTTTTTCTCTTTTTGCTATGAATGGATTTTTGCAATTTTGCGAGTATTTGTCTCATATATGTTTCTCGTTGTGCAGATGTTTTCATCACCCTTACTATACGTAGGATATGAAGATGGTGCCATTCATCACACATGACATATTGCATCAATTGCTTGGGTCATTTACACACCTGATTTAAAACTACTTTGTTTCGGGGGAGTCTTTCTTGGCACCACCACCAACAGTATTGCTAAGTATATGTCTATAATATCACTTCTCACTAAAGCGTCATCTTGGGACATCTCCAATCATTAAGGGACTTTTAGGTGTAAAATGGGCCTCCTGAGGAAATCATAAAATAATAGTGGAAATAATAAAATAAGATTAGATTACATCATCAAATTTTAGAGGGCAAAAATAAAAACTATTTTTTTCAACTATATTTTCAACTTATCTTTTTATGGGTTTACTCAAATTTCAAGTGAAAACATTTTTTGGATGCATAATTTGATTCCTCACCCAAGGAGTACCCATGTTGCATACTTTCGATAGACCCTACTACACAAAAATGAGAAATACATTAAAAACATGATTGCAAACATGTTTTTTCATGTATTTCTCATTTTTCTTGTAGTAGTGTCCATCAAAATTATCCAACATGGGTAATCCTTGGATAAGGAATTAAATTTTTCATACAATGAGCACTCCCTCTCAAAATTTGAATAAAACCTTAAGGAGATAAGTTGAAATACAAGTTGAAAAAATAGTTTTATTATTTTATTATTTTTTTTTATCTTTTTACCCCTTTACTCTAAAAATGGTGAATCATCCTCCATGGTTGACATCATCATCTTGAATCCTATTGGTTCTTATAAAGTTTATTTTGGTTGTAGATTTTTCTTAGGAGGCCCATTTTAGACCTCAAAATTCCCCTAATGTTGGCGTTCAGGTTAGACTCTCAACTTGTTGTTATGAAATTGAAAAATCATTATCACATTTGAAATCCAATATTGTTACGTCATTATTTAAGGTACAACTCTTAGAATGCCAATTTGAGTTTATTACATATGAACACATTCCTCGAGAATTTAATGCATTTGCTGACTCATTAGTAAACTATGTATTAGATTGACATCTCTCTTGTTTATTATAGATACATGCATGAAAGTAAATATTTACATAGTTAAAAATTTACAAAAACATTAAAAAATATTTACATCATAAAAGTGTCAATCTCTCTCTCTCTCTGTCTCTCTCTCAGTGTGTCAAATCCAGTGTTTCACATCAGAAAATTCCCAAAACTTGGATGTTTTAAGTGCAAAATAGCTCTATTAAGGCTTTTTATAACACCTGTTGGCTAACCCATGCTATTGCTAAGAGTCTACTACTCATTAAATCTAAAAAAGACTGTAGCTAACCTCCTAAGAGGAACTAGAAATCACTCAAGCAAATGGACGGTGTGTCGCTGCAAATGGGAAGGAATCTCCCTCATGGGAAGAGGAGGAACACCCATGCTCAGGCCTTTGAATTTCCTCAAAACCTTTCATAGACTCTTCACATCATCTCCATCTTAGGAAGCCGCCACACCCGCACCAGCTCCAGGTAGTTGGTCCCCTTGCCTTGCTTAGCGAGGCATATCCACAAGTCGCACTGGTGCCACATATTCGTCAATCAAGCGCTTCATATTAGCACTTGCTCATCTATAAAATCAAAAACATTACATAAACATTAAAAAGTTAAAAAATACTTTAAGTACTCTAAGAAATCTTCTTACCTTGAGGCCCCTAATGACTACCAGGTTGCAGCATCAAATCTCGATCTCCTATAAAGTCCATGCCTTCATAAGCATAGTCATCAATCATCATAATTTGGCCATTAAGCCACTCAAAGAAGTCATATTCAAATAAATGTCGGATTAAACCCCCCTCTAGTAGGAGGATCTAGCTAAGCCCATCACTGTTGCCTTGGTTCTCTAGGATCAGCCTGACCCAAGCTCATTTGTGGCCTCATCATGGGAACTCTCTCAAGAAAAAGGACACGATGAGAGTACCATACACAAATTTCATTTGGGTATGAGTCTTACAGGCTATCAACTCTTCCTTTAGCTGGCGAAGAACTCCCTCACACTAGTTGTATATTTGAGGTTGTAAGTAGTCAATAGAAAGTAATAGTTGAGCGTTCGTCACTACATGAGCAATCTTGGACCCCACCAAGCACATGATCATCCACAAAATGGCCCTCATGGGCCTTATCCTGATCTGCTCAATGGGGACCATGATGCTCACTAAACCACTGCCACGTCTGCAGTGAGTTTAGACCAACTCGAACATGGTTCGTGGATCTGTCCTATCTTCGATCAAGTTCACTGGTGCACCGCTACACGAAAAACATGTCAGAAAGTATATATCATCTCTATTGATCAACAACTCTTGATCCCCGATCCAGAACACCCCTTGGTGTTCATCCCACCGTTGGATTATCTAACTCAGAAGTTCTTCCTGACCCTTCATCAGGTCAAGCCTTGCATACTTCATAAAGCCACATCTTCACAAAGAAAGTATGCATGTTGGATCATTTAGCATATGTAGTTCCTCACTGTCATGATCTCTTTCTCTCCATAGGCTCATGATGATGGCCCCAAAACTACACAAAATCACCCAAAAATTAGTCAAAATGATGGAGAAATGACAAATAAATCATATGTTAGGGTTTGAAAGTGTTCCCATGCTACCTAACACCCCTCCTTAGGGCCAACAGGTCATGCTAACGCAGACCCGCAGGTCGTGAAGGGCGTTTAATGCTCCTTTAGACCTAGAAGGGAGTGTTAGTGCATACCATTGACTAGGTGTGGTGAAGTAAAATTATGAGTGCGGACACAAATGATTCCTCTAGCCCGATAATGGGTCTAGCCACAACTGATACATTCTATGGAAGATTTCCTTAGGTTAGAACCAATTAAGAGGGATACCTCTTATTATGCTTATCCCGTTTGGTGATTACCTTGCTTTCTTGGTCCACCTATCTCTCGTTTCCGTCTTCAAACACTTGAAACAAGTAAACAACAACAAAAAACAATCGTGATAATAGAAAAATTATAATTCAACCTATTTAACAAGTTAGGAAACATTAAGCCATGAACATGTAAGATTACACATCATGTAGGAAATCAATTGATAGTTGCATATATATTGAATCAAGAAGAGATTACAACCATTGTCTTGATGTCGTCGTTCTCCTTCGATAAAACCAGGTCCCACACACTTCCATTAGCATTCCATGATGGCTTCAACAATGATAGTTTTGAGGCTCTTCCATTTAGGCTTCACACTAAACCAAATTCACACTTCTCCCTCACACAACTATAGAGATACAACTATGAATAGCTTTTTGTTTACTCCAAACTTAATTAGCACCAGCACACCAATATTAACACTACAACACTAGCTTGTGCTTGGGAAAAGGGACGTTTATATAGCATGAATGGATGGGAGATGGTTCCTCTTCTCATGGGATAAGGTCTTATCTTTTGAGGTAGTTCCATCCTTATAGGGGAAAGGAGCCCAAATTGACATCCTTGACCCCATCTGGCTAAACCATTTACCAGACATCTGTTACAAAGCTTCTAGAGCTAGAAGCCTCGGCTCCTTATTTAAAAAACTTTACATAAGAGGACTAGCACAACTGGAACAAGCTCAGCCACTTTGGTCTGTGCTAGAGCCAATGTTAATTCATGCATATCAGCGCGAGAAGGACAAGGGTCATTAGCACCGGCCTTGTAAACTGGGAAAAATAGAATATTTGGGTGAAATGGTGCAAAAGGGAATTGTTCTACTCATGAAGAGGGACACAATGCGAATTTATTCATGAAGGGAAAGCATGTAGGGTTCACTATAGAGGTCCTCTAGGATCAAGGAATCGAGAGTATAGGGACAATGACAAAATGCTATATAACAGATGCCCCCAAAAGCGTGAAGGCCGAACTAGAGTGAGGGATGAAATGCTTTCCACTGTGCAAAAAAGGTAAAGTGCATTATCCAATTCTTGAGGAAAAATAGGTCAAAATATTTACAAAACCTAATATTTCATGAAAAATTGAATAAAAGGGAGGAAAAGTAAATATTTTGTACCATTTAGTATTTTACCTTGATGTGAAAGACTTTTTACTCACTTTTGCCTTAATTGTTATACAACAAATTATGGGTGATCCGAGAGGTCATTCGTCGATCCGCTAGTTATAGGTAAGATCCAAAGCCCTAAGCTTCACTTTCATACCATGTATTCCTATTTTTAACCATTTTTAAGATTTTTGAGGGAGGATTTGTCAAAAAAAATTCACCCTTGGTCGACAAGAC
The DNA here is from genome assembly GCA_000404065.3 of Pinus taeda. Classification (NCBI taxonomy): domain Eukaryota; kingdom Viridiplantae; phylum Streptophyta; class Pinopsida; order Pinales; family Pinaceae; genus Pinus; species Pinus taeda. Next base: position 10,869 of record APFE030112913.1, read on the forward strand.
TTCCGGGTAGAGAATTGTGTCGGCCGAGGGTAATTAAAATGGCCTATTGCAACGTCAGCACAATTATTTTTAAAACAAGTGTGTTGGGGCCGTGAATAGGGAAAAAACTAATTTCCCCTCAAAACCACCATTGGAATTTGAAAATTATGGGTCAAAAATGATTATTGACTTAAATCCATGGTCTTTGCAAGAAAGAATTCTTGAAAATGGTAGGCTGGAAAGAATGTGAGCACAAGGATGCGGACACTGAGGCACTGAATGATCCAAATGGCTTGAACTCTTTAAGGCATTGTGGGCTCCTTAAATTCTTTCTCACACCAAGGATGTCAGACTAACCTGAGTTTCTTCAGTACCTGATTAGTCTCTGGGACATAAATCAGGAAATAATCATCATTGGTGACCAAGAGCTAGAGTTAGAAACTTCAGACGTATATCTCATCACAGGACTGTCCCAGAGAGGGGAACTAGTCAACTTATATGAGCCACGACCAATTTGGGAAAGCATATCCATGTTTCTTGCCAAACATTGCCCTGAAGCCCTCAAATCCAAGAGTAGAAAGATTGATATTGCCATCGTTTGAAATCTAACACTGAAAGCGCTACTGTTGACCATCAATAGAGTGGTGGGGTCCCAGGCAATGCATGAGACTAACAAGTCAAAATTCCTATATGCCATCGAATTCACAGCACCGACGATCTTCAATTGGGTGGAAGCCATGAAGATCAACATAAAACGCCAATTGGCCAAAGCTAAGGTAGGGAATCTGAAACAATTTTGCTTCGAATCTGTACTAGTGACCTTTTTCTTGGAACGGTTTTCACTATTCCAGTACCAATTGACTGAAGTAGATCCTCCAGTGCCACGTGACCCACGGATGGCCCTCTAGAGTCATTTGACACCCAAGATCACTGATGGCCAACACATGTCATACAAGCCTACCTTATTTTCATGGCTACCACGACAAAAGATTGTCGTGGAGGATTGTCCATACAATGGCACTAACTTCTGTGGAGGTCCAGACATGCCGCTGCTAGATGGGGAGGATTTTGACGATGAAGGAAAAAAATCAAATTTTTTAATTTTGTGACTTTTTAATTGTTTTTGATATATATGTGATTATAAAATTTCACTTTGTTAATTCAGATTTTGGACCAGAGCATCCTACTGTGACATCCCCAACAGCTAGGCACGTCGCCTCCCAATTTGATGTTATCGCTCCTTATCAGGAGGGGAGTGAAAATGAGGAGGAGATTGTGAGGAACATTGAGGGGTTAACTCATGGTATCCCAGAGTATGCTTGGATGCGAGACATTCCTTGCCAGTACCAGAGACACACAGTGGGAGTATCATATCAAATTCACTGATTGTTGTCTCGTGTTGAACGAGCCATGTCATGCTACCACGATCACCACACTAATTAGTTACTAGGTCCAGCATTTACATTTTTGAGGCCTACGTGCCACAGATGTATGAGGCCTATGAGCTGCCGATGTTATTTTAGACAAGCATATTATTTTTTTTGGGTTTTAATGTATCAAACATTATCACCATATATATATGTATATGCTATATTTTCTTTCTTACTATGGTACAAATGATTTGTTTTATCTTTTCGCATGTTTCACAAATGTCATTCTAACACATAATTAGCTAATGCATATGTCAATGTATTCATGCTTCTAGGAATATGATGATATGTAATGTAATCAAAATGCCTTTCCAGTAGACGAACGCGGAGATACATTCTCATTATTTGAGGGTTTCTGACGAAATATTTCCCGTTGAGTTGAAGGATGACAAGCTCTGAATCTAGGTTGACAACTAACTCTCGAATGTCAAGAGAAATGGCTTCTGACAATAGTTCGATGACCGCACTGTATTTAGAAAACTTGATAGTTGTGCAACCTAAACAAATACCTTGAAGATCAATCAAATCACCGTGAGAGTCATAAATAGCCCACGCTACGGAGGATAGGTTCTGGGTACTACGACAAGCACCATCAACAAATCTTATGTGGAGAGTCACAAACATCTTCAAAGCAAGGAAAACATAGTAAACAGGAAAGTTGTTTGAAAACTCACACACCAAACCACACTACACAAAAATGAATGGCACACTAATGTACACAAGTAACTATGCAAGATGACCTAAGTATAGTACTTCTTGAGAGAGTCCATGCTGGGACTTTGGTAATTGATCAACATAGATGAACACCGAAGTTTTACCATTGTCATAACAAGTAAGCGTTGACTTGGAAAACTAACAGAGTAGAACTCATATAAGGCATTTCCCCCATGACCCCTAGGCGAGGGAGGGTTACAAATCGGATGACAACCACATTGCAATAATGGGAAATGGGGAAAGACTCGAGGAGGGGGAACAATCCTAAATCCATGAAGGGATAAAGGTTCCCTCTGTTGAAAGAGCTTAAAATGGCAGGCAAAATTGACATGTCAATAGATATATGAGAAGATAACTCTTCGAGACTGGTGGACATGACCACCAGGTGAGGTAGGAACGAGGAATGATGATGAGTATCGGTCAAGGTGGTTCCTCAAGAGAAATTACTTCCATGATACTTTCATTAGTAAATGTCTCATGTAAGGGGGCAAGAGATTCCAAAGTTCTAAGCCATGGGGATTGAGAATACATATCAAGAGAGGTCTTCAAAACAGAAGAATCAGAGGATATAGAACATGAGGCCAAAAAAATTTCCACATAATTAATTTCGTCAGTACTAAGTGGCATAACCTTGCCCCAGGTATCAACACAAGCTGGTGAAGGTATGACACAAGGGTCAGATTTGATTGAGACCATGTTGACAGAGGCAACATGAGGAGGTGTGAGCGAAAAAAATCCCATTAAGGAAGAATATTTAAAAAGACCTACCGCCACACTCTCATAGGGAGAACCATTGTGATTGACGTATAGAACATTGCCATCTGAGGAGCAAGAGGCAAAGAAGGACAGATGGTCAATAGTGACAATATTCCTTTGGTGGGGAAAGGAAATCACGCAGAATAGGGAGGAGGCTACAACATGCATAGCATGGGTCTAGCTCCGGCAAAGTAGAAGATTATAATTGATATTGGAATCAACAAGAACTACCTCGTCTTGTATTGTCTTTACCTCTAAAGTAATGGAAAGGTTAGGTAAGACATCAAAGGGTCACGAATCGCGTTGATCGAAAGCTTCCAAAGTGTTCAGGGATTCGTTCAAAGCTGGAGAACCAATGGCCTTCCAGAATGCAATTGACATGATGCGGGTGGAAGCACCTTCATCGATGACAGTCCTGTGGATAGTCTTCTCATTGACGATTACCTAAATGAGAAAGGAAATCTGATGAGGTAGGCACGGAACATGGTTCTCTAGATCAAAACATATCAAATTGGAATTGGTGGGACAATACCCTCGATAGTTGAAAACAAATATTTTTGCTGTGATGTGAAGCTTTGGAGCACCTCGAGAGCTGACATACTTGACGACACTTGAGCCAAGTCCTCAACAATATTATAGTGCTGAGCAGCTCGAGCGTTGGGATTGTATGAGGATTTCCTTAGCACACCTCGACAGGGTGGCCAAATAGCAGAATCAGGGCTAGGGAAACTGATATGAAGAGGGCCAGAACTCATAGCAGAAGAAGAAAGGGTGGCTTCTTTCTCTTTCCTGGCTATCAGAGCAGGAGTTCAGTGATCTTTTGATCTAGTAGCCACATTAATAGGCATGCTCATCATGAACACTTGAGATCCTAAGGAAGCAAAGGATTGAGGTTGGTCTACCATTTGGTTCTACTGAGACTAAAATGGCTCTTTTAGGATAGCTTGGGTCCCTTTGAGAAAAATAATAACTTCAAATCGTTGAGGAAAATCCTTGGTGTAGTGATCCTCCTCACAAGTGAGGCAGTGAT
>APFE030112914.1:0-13758 GCA_000404065.3 Pinus taeda
TCTCTGAAGGATGACAACAATAGGGATTCAGTTCCTAGATTAGCTCCAGGTTGTTGGGAGGGAGTTAATGCCTCCTAGATTTGATGTGAGGGAGTTATGAGGCTGTTAGATTCTCTATGCTATATAACAAGCAACCATTCGGATGGTTTGCTAAGAGTGTGTGAGGATTTCTTGATGTAATCTCCAATTTGATTAATATATTCCTGATGCCTATGTTTGGTGGACGTAGCCCAGATTGGTTGGGTGAACCACGTTAAAAGCTGTGTTCTATGTGTTTGATCTTCTGTTGTGTTAATTCTGTGTTTATTTAATTCTGTTGTGCACTTGATCCAACATCCCAAACCCATTTTCTTAGTTTTCCAAAATCCAGACCCTAATTTGCACTCTCTTCCATGTAGTATGATATAAGAGTGCAACCAAATCGGGAGATAGTTGTTGAGTAAAATAAATAATATGGAATTGGATTTAAAATACCATCTTTTTCATCATGAATAATAGTTTTGAGAATCTATATGGATTCTTTTCTACCACCATCTGTGAGGAAAATAAGATCTAGATCACTAGGACACCCATCATTCCTTTCAATAAATTCATCCACTTCCTTTCGGATTCCTGGAACACCCCGTGAATCATTGTAGGCACCAAGACCACCTGATGTCATTGCAAGATAATGCTTGGATCTTTCTATTACATCAGCTAGGAAAAAAAATTCTCACATTAGGATCCTCCATTTCTCACATTAGGATCCTCCATTATCATCGATTCTTGACACAATGGTATAACCTAACGTGTGAATGTCAAAGGCCTTTGACCCAAAGCATATGCGCTACCAATATTTGTAAAAACAAATTCTTTTTTTCTTCCTTCTGAAGCTCTGAGGCACAGAAATAGAGCTCCCCTCTGACAACATAAGCGACCCTCTTGAGACTTATTTGCATACATCTCACCATATGATTTGTATCTAAAAATCACATCATTCACAAGTGAATTTTCATGCACTATTGCACTATCTTGACTTTCGCTAGAAGTTTTTTTTTATAAATATAAGCAATGTGAATATCAAGAATTGTATATTGATCTTGAACGTCCAAGTTATTATTCATGAATTATTTCATTGCAGTATAAATTTGAGGGGCGTGAATATTGCTAGCACCAACCACATCATGATCATAGATGTCAGAGGCATCACTGTCACCGTCACTATATTCACGAAGAGAAAACAATTAAAACTTCTCATCTAGAAGTTTGGGAGTTCTCTGCATTCTTTCCACCACATCTCCATCTTTAGAAAATTGCAATGCCTCATCAACTGGGGATTTATTGTTGTCGTCTTGAAAAGAGACTGATTGATTGATATGATCACATTCTTGATTAATTTCTTCTAATCCAACAAAAGTTTCTTCCTATTCTAAATTAGCGCAAGGTCATTGTCTATGAAGCCTGAAACATAGTTTGTGCCATCATCGACCCGTGTGAAAAACCCTCTCACCTTCCTTTTAAAAACTTGTTGCATGATACAAATGCATCCAAATTTCATATTGAACAATTAATTTTGACTAGATCCAGACCACTAAGTCAAATAAATCCACGTACAACTATAAAAACCCATTGCTTAAGAAAAAGTTGATGACCGAATCAACCTCTAGTGGACCAAATCAACGGTAAGAATGAAAAACGGATGAGAAAAAAAGAAATAAATCTCATTTAAGCATTCCAACACCAATCCCGATGTTGATTAAAAATGGACTGAGCCTATTCATTATGCCATTTGTTTTATTCACATTAAAAATTAAATTAAGAAATATGCGAACATTTTTTTGAGTTAGAAATTGTAGTGCGTACTCCTCATTGGCATTGAGTCTGCCTCAAGATGAGAGTGTTCCCATGTATACATAGTTTTAGGCATTTATCCTTACCACTGCTACAAATCTCCATGGCAACATTGATTTTTTAAAAATATGCACATTCTTCTCCTAGCCTTTGGACTAAATATTTCAACCGGAGACAACTAGATCATCAAGGCTCAATTTCAAAATTCATGAAGAATCAAATATTATGGATCAATAACATCATAAAAGGGCTTGGAACTCTATGAATATTCATGTAACTTAAACCTAGGATTTTCTCCTACAAATTCTTAGCAAAGCAATTCCAATTTGACTATCATTTAGAGGTCCTTTTTTTTTTTTTCTCATTTTTTATTGCAAATAAACATTATAAAATTTTGTCCTTATTTTTGTAGGAATATAGTGGATCCCAAAACCATCTCATACATGTTGATCCAATGCCATTCAGAAAAAACACAAAGATAGATCATACCTGCCGACAAAATTTGCTTGGAGGAGCTTTCCTTAAAACTGTATATTCTTCATCATACTCCCCCTAAGACTAGGTTGGCCTCATTTTTTAGTGGGAGTCTTTTGCTGCTTCTTTCTCCCCCATACTTTGATTTGTTGAACTTTAGCATGCATATCACCTTCTTTTTTCTCATATGGTTGCCCTTGCATCACTTTCTTCCTCTAATTAGATTTCATGTAACATATTGGTAGCTTGTAGTCCTTGGGCTTATGGCCCACATTATCACAAACATAACATCTAATTTTCCAATAAATAGTGGAAATAGCTAAAAACATTTACTATTATGATTTCTACTCTTTGTTCCATAAACCCTATAAAATAATAGCCATAAAATGAATTATTGTACCTAGCCAAAGGTGAGCTTGCATGATGTTTCTTTTCGTTTGATTTCTTCTTTTGTTGAATGCTTCTTGAGTTTATTGAATTGTGTTTGACTTTCTCATAGCTAAAACATTTTACATTTCTCATATTTTTCTTTGGCACATTCTTCAGCTTATGATGTTGATGATGGTTTCCTTTACTACTGTGAGAAGTTTCTACTTTGGGTTTCTCAACAATTTCATGATTTTCTATTTATTTATATAATACACTCTCATCTAATTTTTCTTCAAGTTTCTTGCAATTTCCAATATGATCTTTAATCATATTTTTATCCTCATCTTCCGTCTTCCTCACGTTCTCGAACTAGGTTTCGAGAGTAGAAATTTCACTTTTGAAAACATGCTCTCTCTCCACAAGAATTTGGACAAATTTCTTCATACATATGTATTCTAAAGTGATATTATCAAATAATCTTGATTTAGCTTTATTTTATGCTTCAAGGGTGACTATTCTCTTAAGTTCTTCATCTTCATATTTCTGCACTAAAAATCACCTTCCTCACCTCTTAAGGAATCAACATCAAAACATTGATCATTAGGTTCTTTGGGTTTTATAGCATTCTTGGTTTGATTACAACTCTTCTTCTTTTTAGATTGTTTCCACTTATTCTTTTCCATAATTCCACAATATGCTCTCAAGAGATCAAGATTTATTGAAAGAACCTCACTTTGATACCAATCGTTGGAAATGAGATCACTACTGAGAGGGTGGGGGGTGAATCAGTAGTGCTAGAATATATCTAATTTTTAATTCTTTTACCAAAATAACCCATGAGCTAACACATGAAACCATCATAAAATCAATGTGTAGAAACACCATGAAAGATATCAAAAACATGCGCACACAAGGACACACGTGTTCTAGTGGAAAACCCCCTCTAGGGAAAAAACCACCTGCTACTGTTGCTGCTCAAATATTCTATTATGCTAAGCAAATTATTACATAGAGGAGTTAGCACCCACTAGCTGGAAGAATCAACTACTAAGACAAGTTTTCTAGAAACACCAAATATCTTCAAGTATCTTCAAGGAACTCAAAACAATGGCTTATGGTATCCTAGAGGTACAGATCTCACACTTCATGCATACACAGATGTGGATTGGGCAGGAAAACTTCCTCCACCTATCTCCATTTTTTGTGATAATACAAGTGCAATCAGTATTTCAAAGAATCTTGTCATGCATTCAAAGACTAAGCACATACCAATCAAGTATCATTTTCTCTGAGAACAAGTGCTTGAACAAAAGGTCAAATTGGAGTATGTTCCCTCTAAGGAACAAATTGCCGATATTCTCACCAAACCACTGCCTAGGGAAACCTTTGAATACCTTAGACAAAAGATGGGGGTAGTTGATGCATCATCTTGCTCTTGAATCTTGTCTATTTCAGAGATTGTTGTACACAATTTTCATATGGGGTATACACGTACATATGCTAGTTTATGTGGATACAATCGACTTGAAGAAAAGCAAGGATGAGAAGAGTCTGATATGGGTCTGTCAGAGACCATCTGGCATAGGTTCAGCGGGAGCATATATTCTTCTAATAATGCATTGTTGGCATTATCGTATGTATGAAGTCTTTGGTGATATGAAGGTTAGTTATGATGTATTAAGACATATTTCTTTTGTAGAACATCTTCTTACAGATCTTGCCTATATGTCAGGGGGGATCTTGGACAGCACAACATAACACAGATTTCAGCATGTACTTATGGGAGCATAACCCTTTGCCCTTGATGTCAAAGGGGGAGGAAAGACCTTGAGTGAGTTGCCATCAAATCCAAAGGGGGAGATTGTTGGAATTATGACATAGGTTTGGCACAGGTTTGACTCGATGACATAAGTATTGTCCTTGATGGCAACTCACTCAAGTAGCAGATCACAAGTTCAGGCTCTCAAAATAGTAGAAAATGTGAGATCCGCAGGTTCCTGATTCACAAAGTTGTGGTCATCGGCGGGTTCCGCAAGTGCGCTAATCAAAAGGTGCAGACATGTTCGCAGGTGTACCGAACAAAAAAGTGCGGACTTAAAATACACGCACTTTCATGCAGAGAGAAACGTGCGCACATGGGTTGGTCCATGGTATTTAGTCCGACATTTTTTATCCTATGGTTTTGGTTCGTGGTTTTTGCATCTAAAGTATTGAACCCAGGTTTTGGGTCCCTAGTATTGGATCTCTATGGTTTTGGACCATGGTTTGAGAAAGGCCTAGACTATAAAAAGGAAAGGAGATCATTTGGTTGTATACATGTGTTGAATATCTTAAGAAGAGCAAGATCTGAAATTCTGGTGATCGGTTGGTGAGTTATAGCTGGACCTGAATCAAGGAGAAACTTGAACATTACAAGACGGATCTACTAATGGGTCAAGATCTCTTTGGCACATGATAAGATTTGTAAAACTGATAGTCTCGGGTATAATTGAAGTCTGATAAATTATCTATACCCAGAGGTCTGGAGGCTAGACACAGCGCAGGTGCGGAGGTCTGTAGGTTCGACACAGCGCAGGTGTGGCGGTCCGCAAGCTAGATACGGTGCAGGTGTGGAGGTTTGCAGGTTCAAGAATAGCGCAGGTGCGAAGACCCGCAGGCTAGATATGGTGTAGGTACGTAGGTCCGTAGGTTCAAGAATAGCGCAGGTGTGGAGCCCTGTAGGCTCGACACAACAGAGATGCAGATATCTGCAGCTTTCTATTGGTGAAGTTGCAGACTTTTCTTGAAATATGTTTTAGCTGCTTTTGTCTATTACTGCAGTGTTCAAGGTTCTGAATTGGTGTCTGGTTGATGTGTGCTAAGAAATTATTGATTCAGTATTTGTACAAGGAAGTTGGTTGATTGCAGATCTATTTGATGTTTGATTGATACTCATGGATCCAATTTGAAAATTTATGAAACGTGGTCCCCAAAAAAAAAGAAAAAAAAGAGAAGGTTGTAGCCTTCTGTAGGTTGAAGCCTTCGTGCTAGTATAAGACTACACCAGTACAAAATCATTGTAAAAAGAAGTTTTGAATTGAAAGAAGATAGAGACATATTGCAGCAGGTGGTTTTCACCCACATTGGGTTTCCACCTTATATCTTGTGCTCTTTGGTGTGACTGTCTGCTCTATTTTTCCTGTTCCTATTTATTGTTATATGGTTCTGACACACAGATTAATGATCAACTTCTGAAGAATAAATTAAATTATAAGTCTGAAAGGTATACACAAGTTTCATTAGTCAGATATGCAAATAGTTGCATAAATTGAAAAAGAATTTGATAATACTGATTCAGCCCCCCTCTCAGTATTATTTTCAACATTTTTTGCGTGCAAAACAAAAACCACAAAACCCAAAACAGACATACAAAAAAAAAACAAGCCTTATGGTTTGAAGTTACCTTTACTTGGAAACTAACGATTTTCCTCAATGTTTCTAATTTTATGAGATCACACTAAGGTGCAACGGAAAAGAGCATACGCATGAGGAAGAAAAAACTTCCTTCCTGTTTCTGATTTACCCAGATTGCACAGAGTTACAGGGCAAAGAGCATACATAGAAATCAAAGGTGTAGATCTAGTAATACAAAAAACAAAGAGATAAATAAACCAAAATAAATAAAGAGAAAAAAAAATAGAAACTACAAATAAACACTGTATACATCCAAATCTTAAAAATGACATAGCTAGGGCTACCGAAAACCTTTTCGCATGAAATGAAAGGGGTTCCTGCCAAATCCGCATCTGTGTATGCATGAAGTGTGAGATCTGTACCTATAGGATACCATAAGCCATATTTTTGAGTTCCTTGAAGATACTTGAAAATTCTCTTAACTGCCTGAAGATGAGTTTCCTTTGGATTTGCCTAAAACCTTCCAACTATTCCCACTGCATGCATAATGTCTGGTCGGGTACCTGTTAGATAGAGCAGACTACCAATAATGGATCTATAAGTTGGTTGATGTACTGCTACTGATTCATCATTTGCGTTGAGGCTGCATCCTGTCACCATAGGGGTACATACTGGTTTTGAATCCTCCATCACATATTTCTTCAAGATCTGCTTGAGATATTTGGTTTGTGATAAAAAATGTCATCTTTGTTTTTCTGGACTTGTAAACCAAGAAAATATGTGAGCTCACCAAGCATGGACATTTCAAACTCTTTTTTCATCACCAAGGCAAAATTCCCACTCATGTCTTCTTCATTGCTACCAAAGATGATATCATCAACATACACAACAAGTATCAACAATTTATCATTGTTAACTTTTATATATAGATTAGTATCAGTTGATCCTTTTATAAAACCTTGTTGATGAAGGTACTTATCCAACCGATAATACCACACCCTTGGAGTCCGTTTAAGGCCATAGAGAGCCTTTTAAGTCTGCATACAAGTTTTGGATCATTTCCAAGAATAAACCCATCTGGTTGTTCAATATATATTCTTCATTTAAGTCTCCATTTAGAAAGGTAGATTTCACATCCATCTGAAATAATTTGAACTTTTGAAAGCTAGAGAGAGTAAGGAACATTCTTATAGCCTCAATTCTGGCAACTGGAGAAAAAGTTTCTTCAAAATCTATGCCTTCTTGCTGTGCATATCCTTTACAAACAAGTCTTGCCTTGTTTCTAACCACATCCCCATTTTCATTCAGCTTATTTTTTAAAATCCATTTTGTCCCTATGACATTCTTATCTTTTGGTCTAGGAACCAACTCCCAAGTGTTATTTTTTTCAATCTGCTCGAGTTCTTCCTCCATGGCCTTGAACCAACATTCATCTTTGCAAGCCTCTCTTACATTTTGTGGTTCAGTGGAGGAGAGCAATGCTAGATAGCTTGAAGCTTCTGAAATGGTTCTTCTTGTTTGTACACCTACCTCTTTCTGCCCCAAAATTTGAGATTCTGGATGATTCTTCTAAACGTATCTAGATGGATTCTTTTCTTCTATCCTTATCTGTTCTTCTAGTGCCTCATGGGTTTCTTCTTCGTCATGAATATGATTTGATGTTGAAGGATAGTCTTCACCATCTTTGAAATCTTCAGATTTTACTTGCCTAGGAGTGTTTCCTTCTTCATCAACCACTACATCAATGCTTTCAACAATTTTACCAAGTCTTTTATTGTAACATTTGTAAGCTTTGCTATGGGGAGAGTAGGCAAGTAAAATGCCTTTATTTTCTCTAGGTTCAAACTTGCCAAAATTTTCATCAGTCCTTTTAATGTAGCATTTGCTTCCAAAAACATTGAAGTATTTCACCATGGGAGTCTTACCATACCAAAGTTCATGAGGATTCCGAGTGTTGTTTACCCGGACATTTGTCTTGTTGAGAATAGTAACAACGGCAAATGCAGCTTCACCCTATAATGTTGTGGGAGTTCTAGACTCATCAAGCATAGCACAAGCCATTTGTTGAACTGTTTTGTTCATCCTTTCCACTACTCCATTTTGCTGAGGAGTCCTTGTAGCATAAAATTCCCTTCTTATTCCATGTTCTTCACAAAAATTGAAAAATTCATCTGAGGTAAATTCCCCTCCTCGATCAGATCTGACGCATTTGATTCTACAATTTGATTCGTTTTCAACCAAAGCTTTGAATGACTTGAACTTTTCGAAAGCTTCATATTTATACTTCATGAGTCCTATCCAACACATCCTTGAAAAGTCGTCAATGAACAATACGAAATACTTTTCTCCTCGAGGTGACCTCTTCCTAGTTGGACCACATATATCAGTGTGAACAAGTTCAAGTGGCCTACTGATTGATCCTTCCTTCTCAGGGAAATTAGTTCTAGTTTTCTTACCAAATTGGCATGATTTTCATATTGTATTATCTGGAATTCTAATGTCACGAAGATCACGAATTGCCTAATATTTGCATGCTTTCCTAATCTGAGAGAAGTTAAGATGCCCCAGTCTTCTGTGCCATAGCCAATGTTCATCCTTCTTGCTTAAATAACATTGTTGTTGTTCTCCCTTGAGTACATATAAGTTACTTGGAGTTCTTTTGCCTCTGATCACTATTTTTCCTGCATCAAGCTCATGAACAATACATCCATTTGATCGAAATATTACCTCAGTTCCTTGATCACACATCTGACTTACATTCAATAGATTATGTTTTAAGCCATCAACATACATAACATTTCCAGCCTTGACCTTTTCTTTCAAATGAACAGAACCTTTACCTTTTATGAATGCAGGGGTGTCATTTCCAAATGAAACCTTCTTTTCCTTTTCTAAGGCATTATATGACTGAAGTTTTTCTTTATTACCTATCATACATTTCGAGCATCAACTGTCGATGTACCATTGATTTTCCTGTCCTTCCACATATAAGGCTATCCCACATCTTTCTGGTTGTGTTTCTTTCTTTTTCCATGTTTTGGAACTCAATGAAGCTTGCTCCTTATGAGTTGTTTGCCGAAACCTGCTTCTACATTCAGAGTCTTCATGACCGAAGTTGTTACAGATAGAATATTCTATTTCATTTTCAAGAGTAGAGAAGTTATTGTAGGTTATTTTCATGATTCCTATCATACTTCTTTGTTTTTGAGCTTCCCTAGTCATGATGGTCTCATAGGCAACACATTGAGCAGCTTTATGACCAATGTTATGACAAGAGAAACATTGGCCATTGAAGAAATTCCTGCGATTATCAAATCTACCAACCATATGATTGTAGTTTCTATCCATTTTTGAGCCAAATTGAGAATTTACTTGTGGTCGGTTGAGGCTTCTGTTCATCCTTGACCTGGATTGCTCCCGATTTACTTGATAATCTTTGATCATTCTTGAAGCAAACTGTTTCTAATTTCCCTGGTGATCTACATTATACTTTTGTTGTCGATTGTCAACTTGTTCACTTCTCCTTGTTGCATCAACATAACTTTTGGAGGTGGATGGCTTTTGCACTTGCTTCTGAGCTTGAGATGCTTCTTCGGAATATCCGAGACCAGTCTTGATTAGAGGAGAACGCTGCACTTTGATAATCTCATCTAGAGTTTCAGACCCTTTAACAAATCTGAGATTAATGGCTTTTGTTTTCTCAATTTCTTTTCTAAGTCCCACAATTTCACAGTCTAACCCTTCATTTTGTTTATCTTTTTCAGCAAGTTAGAATGTTAGAGTACTTATAATCATATTATTTTCCTGTAAACAAAATTTAAGTTTAGAAATTTCTTCATAAAGACCTTCTTCATTTATAGCATCCAAGAAATCATCATCTTCAAAAGCCATCAAAAGTCTATCATTATTACCTTGTTCATCTTCATCACTGTTTGACAATCCATCACTGTCTTCATGCGTGTAATAGCTCTTCTTATTCTGTTTTACGTTCCATCTACTAGGTTCCTTACTTTTGTCTAGTTTATCTTTATGAGGACATTTTGCAACATAATGACCAAATCTTCCACAAGCAAAGCATTTGAAAGGCATATTAGCTCTGAATCTACCAGTTCCGCATTGAAGGTTCTTGACAAAATTTGGTTCTTCCTCTTCTTCTGACATATGTCATGACTCATAGTAATCTCCTTTTCCTGGAGCCTTGAATGCAGCTTCTCTCCTGTTTGATGGTCCTACTTTTCTCATTCCGTAAGCAGTTAGAATTCTGTGCAGCTGTGACATGGTAAGGTTCTGTAGATTCTGCTTTTCTTCTATGGCAGAAACTTTTGAATCAAACTTGGGAGACAAAGATCTTAGAACCTTTTCAACCACAATAACTTATTTTATTTCTTCACCCAATTTTTTCATACAATTTACGATCTCATCTATATGTAGGAAATAGCTAGCCACACTTTCATCATTATGCATTCTGAGAATTTCATATTGAATTCTAAGAGTTTGTAATTTTGCATGTTTTACCTATTCATCTCCTTCATAGCTCAGAACGATCTTGTCCCATATTTCTTTTGCGCTTTTGAGATGCATAACCTTGACAAATTCTGATTGAGATAGACTCCTAATAGAGTATTGACAGCTTTTGCATTTGTTTCATATTGCTTCTTACTAGCTGCATCTGTAGGAGTTGCTGATGGAAATGTGTATCTTGTTCCAAAATATCCCAAACTTCTGTACCAAGAGATTGAAGACAGGCAGTGATTCTTACCTTGCAATAGACGGAGTTGCTCCCATAAAAAATCTGTGGGCTGATAGATGCTTCCTTTTTGTAGTAGCTCATGATGATAGATCTTCCTTCAAGCGATCAAGCTTTTCTTGAAGGACCCGATCTGATACCAATTGTTGAAAATAATACTGAGAGGGGGGGTGAATCAGTATTATCAAATTCTTTTTCAATTTATGCAACTATTTGTAGATCTGACTAGTGAAACTTGCGTATACCTTTTAGACTTATAATTTAATTTATTCTTCAGAAGTTGATAATTAATCTGTGTGTCAGAACCATATAACAATAAACAAGAACAGGGAAAATAGAGGAAACAGTCACACCAAAGAACACAAGATATAAGGTGGAAACCCAATGTGGGTGAAAACCACCTGCTGCAATATGTCTCTATCTTCTTTCAATTCAAAACTTCTTTTTACAATGATTCTGTACTGGTGTAGTCTTATACCAGCATGCAGGCTTCAACTTGTAGAAGGCTACAACCTTCTCTCTTCTTTTTTTTTTGGGGGGGGGACCACTTTTCATAAATTTTCAAACTGGATCCATGAATATCAATCAAACATCAAATAGATCTGCAATCAACCAACTTCCTTGTACAAATGATGAATCAATAATTTCTCAGCACACATCAACCAGATACCAATTCAGAACCTTGAACATTGCAGTAATAGACAAAAGCAGCTAAAACATATTTCAAGAAAAGTCCGCAACTTCACCAATAGAAACTTGCGGATATCCACACCTCCGCTGTGTCGAGCCTACAGTCTCCGCACCTGCACTATTCTTGAACCTCCAGACCTTCGCACTTGCACCGTATCTAGCCTACGGGTCTCCGCACCTGTGTTATTCTTGAACCTGCGGACCTCCGCACCTGCACCGTATCTAGCCTGCGGACCGTCGCACCTGTGTTGTGTTGAACTTGCGGACCTCCACACCTGCGCTGTGTCTAGCCTGCAGACCTCTGGGTATAGATAATTTATCAGACTTCAATTTACCCCAGACTATCAGTTTTATAGATCTGATCATGCGCCAAAGAGATCTCGACCCATTAGTAGATCCATCTTGTAATGCTTAGGTTTCTCCTTGATTCAGGTCTAGCTATAACTCACCAACCGATCACCAAAATTTCAGATCTTTCTCTTCTTAAGATATTCAACACATGTATACAGCCAAATGATCTCCTTTCCTTTTTATAGTCTAGGCCTTTCTCAAACCATGGTCCAAAACCATAGAGATCCAATACTAGGGACCCAAAACCTGGGTTCAATACTTTAGATGCAAAAACCACAAACAAAAACCCTAGGATCAAAAATGTCGGACTAAATACCATGGACCAACACATGTGCGTGTGTTTCTATCTACATGAAAGTGCGTGTATTTTACGTCCGCACTTTTCGTTCGGTACACCTGCGAACATGTCCGCACCTGTTGATCAACACACTTGTGGAACCCGCCGATGACTGCAACTTTGTGAATCAGGAACCTATGGATCTCACATTTTCTACTATTTTCAGAGCCTCAACTTGTGATCTGCTACTTGAGTGAGTTGTTGTCAAGGACAATACTTATGTCATCGAGCCAAACTTGTGTCATAATGCCAACAAAAAAGAGCTTCATCAGGTAAGCATGCACCCCAAAGCTTCGGTGACTAAAAAAAAAAAAATCTTCCTCTTTTCCAAAAATTACTAACCTTTTAAACTAACCACTTGGTCCAAATTTACTTTATGAGAATAGAGATCTTCAGTTCAAGTCTTTCTCTTTTTTGAGCTAATTAGATTAAGTTTGGAAAGGGGGCAGATTTTTTTTAAAATATAACATTATCATTCATTTTCACACATTCCCACACTTCATCCGCATCTTCAACAACTTTTCTTCAAAAGACCATAACTTCTTCATCCGGAAGCCATTTTCAGAGTCGTTCTTTTTGAATCAACCTAATTTTTCGAGATCTTTCCATTGCAACACTTAGTTTTAGCATCTATAGCTTCAGTTTCTATTCAAATGGAAAGTCCCTACCAAGTTATTCTTGACAACACCAACTACTTCCAATGGTGGTCCTACATTGTGGATTTACTTAGAAGTAATGCTCTTTATAGAATAGCCTCAGGCCAAGAAACGAAACTGAAAGATGAAGATAAGGCAACCAAATGGGAAAATGGGCAAGATCAAGAATGTGGGTTGATAGGGATGTCTATTTCTCTAGACCTTAGATTCCATATCACAGAACTTGATACTCCTAATGAACCAATAAAATAGATCACTAAAGATTTTGGAACTAAAAATGAACTTAGAGCCCATCAACTTGAAAATGAGTTTCTTACATTGGACCCCAATAATTTTTCTTCCATTGAAGATTTTTTGACCAAGTTCAAGACCCTTAGACTCCTCTTTGAAGGTGTTAAGGTTAAGAAAGAACATGGTAACCTTACATATTCCATTCTTACTAAGTTGTGACCAGCCTATTCTGTGTTTGTTTCCACCTTCCATTCTACAAGAGAAGCCTTCATTTCTCAAGGAAAAGACTACAAGTCCCTGTCCTTTGATTCCTTTTGTGATTCTTTAATAAGAGAACAAGAAAAACTCTTACACCTTGGTCTTCTTAACCTTGGAAACTCTTCTAAGAAAGCCTTAGCTGCCCAACAACAACCAAATTCAAAGAATCCTAAGAAGTAGTATCTTAAAAAGAATGGTCCTAAACCAAACAAGGGTCCTAAGCAATTTTAGCCTCAAAATGAAAAATCATTTCAACAAAATGATAAGGCAAATAAAAACAAAAGGAATACGATTGATAGATGTTGCCACTTTTGTAATCGAGATGGCCACTTAGAATCCAAATGATTTAAGAAGATGGAAGCCTTGGAAGCAGCAATGAAGAAGCATAACATCCATTTGGAGCACTCTTCAACTTCAACTTC
>APFE030112914.1:14258-26092 GCA_000404065.3 Pinus taeda
TGGCCAAAAACAAAGCCATGTTTTCTTCTTTAAATGATTGTAACACCAAAAATATATATGTTGGTGATGATATATCTGTTAGTGTTATAGGGACTAGAACTATTCATATAGACAATGGTCAATTTAATGATGTATTATGTGTTCCAACCTTATCCTGCAACCTTTTATTTGTATATCAGATAACTCATTCAGGTGAAGGTAAAATCATTGAATTTTCACCTCACAATGTTGTAATTAAGGACCTAAGAGATCCCAGATAGATTTTAGCTATTTCCCTTGCCGATGATCCTACAAGGTTGTATAAGTTTAACAACTTTGGGTCATAAAATCTTCCCTTGGTATTTGTTACTCATAATGATGAAGTGAGCAAACTTTGGCATGAGCGATATGGTCACTTAAATTATCACTCCCTTCAGAGTCTATGTAAAGAAAATATGGTGACAGGTCTTCCCATGGTATCTTCCAGAGATGGTGTTTGTTCTGGATGTGTACTCAGAAAACATCATCAGGATAGTTTTGAAAAATGTGCCTCTTAGCACACCTCAACCCCTTTACAACTTATGCATAGTGATTTATGTGGTCCCCTTCAAGTTGTTTCATTCTTTGGCTACAAGTATCTCTTAACTTTCATTGATTATTTCTCCATATGCACTTGGGTATACTTCTTAAAACTCAAGAGTGAAGTATTTAACATGTTCTTGGCCTTTAAGGCCTCTGTTCAAAAATAATCTGGACATCAAATTCTTAAACTAAGATCTGATAATGGCAGAGAATATGTTAACAACAAATTCATCAACTTTTGCATTGAGAATGGAATTCAAATGAAACATATTGTTCCATATACTCCACAACAAAATGGTGTAGCTGAAAGGAAGAATCGCACCTTAAAGGAAATGGCTAATTGTATGCTTCAATCTAAAGGACTTAGTCTTAATTTTTGGACAAAAGCAATTAACTGTGAAAAATTACATAATAAATTGCACCTCTACAAAGGTTTTAAAGAATATCACTCTAGAAGAAGAATGGAGCTCAATTAAACTAGATGTAAGTCACTTTTGTGTTTTTGGAAGTGAAGCATGGACCCATATTCTAGATGAGAAACATAAAGCTTTAGAACCTAAGTGTGAAAAATGTATTTTTGTTCGATATTCTGAAGATGTCAAAGGATATAGACTTATTCCACTTAAGTCAAAAAATGTTATCATTAGAAGAGATGTAAAGTTTGCTGAAAATATATCTTCCTACAAGCCTAGTTTGATGGATATGCCACCTCTCTCCATGTCTTCTACTTTTGAAAATATTTCTTCTTCAGATGATGAAAATGAGGATAACAATCCTCCCCCACATTCTTAGGATCCTTCTTCAGCTCATAATATTCCAGAATGGGTCCATGCTACTCAGGATGTAGCAGGAACTCTTTCCAGTGATCCTACAGATCAGCGGTGTACACATTCTCAGTTTGATAGAGCCTCTTCTTTACTAGCTCAAGCTTCAGCGAATTATGATCCTGACATCTTTGTAGAAGCTTCAGGCCATCTAGATTGGGATGCAGCTATGAATGAAGAATATCGTTCATTATTGGAAAATGATACATGGGATCTTGTTCCTCTACCAAAGGGAAGAAAACTTGTTAGATGCAAATGGGTTTACAAAACCAAGTATGAACCAAATGGAAAAGTTGATAAACATAAAGCTCGAATTGTTGCTAAGGGTTTTTCATAAGTTGAGTGCATTGAATATACTGAAACCTTCTCTCCTGTTTTCAAAATGAACTCTATCCACCTTGTTCTTCCCCTTGATGCCTCTTTCAAATGGGAAGTCCACCAAATGGATGTTAAATCTGCCTTCTTGCATGGGGACTTGCATGAAGAAATCTATATGGAACAACCTAATAGATTTATTCAAACAAACTCCAACCTTGCATGTCAACTTAATAAATCCATTTATGCTCTCATGCAAGCTCCTCGGGCTTGGTATGCCAAAATGGATAGCTTTTTTTAGAAACTGGATTTTCTAGGTGTCATTTTGACAATACTGTCTACACCAAGAAACTGTGCAAGTCTCTTATCATTCTTTTTCTTTATGTTGAAGATCTTATCCTTACTAGTAGTGATCCCAACCTTATAAACCATGTGAAGTCCAGCCTTAAAAAGAAGTTTGAAATGCCAGACTTAGGACACTTTCATTATTTTCTTGGTCTTCAAGTCTTGCAATCCAAGGAAGGTATTTCCCTTTCCCATTCCAAGTATTCCTGTGATATTCTACGCTATTTTCACATGGACTATTGTAAGCTAGCCCCTTCTCCCTTTCAATTTGGAGCCAAAATTTCATTCACTTGTACTTCCCTTGAAGTTGATGCTACCTTATATCATTAAATTGTAGGAAAACTTTTGTATTTGAGCCATACTCGTCCTAACCGTTCCTTTGTTGTTGGCCTTATTGATTGGTTTATGCAAAACCCACATGAAATTCATTGGAAAGCAGCTAAAAGAATACTTCATTATGTTTGAGGTACAGTTCAATTTTCAATTCATTACAATGTAGAAGCATCTCCTCTATTCGTTGGTTTCACTGATTTTGGTTGGGCTAGTGACCCTGGTGATCAGAGGTATACTGCAGGTTATGTGTTCACTCTTGGTTCAGGACCTATTACATGGGCTTGCAAGAAACAAAGTGCCATTTCTCTTTCTTCAGTAGAAGCAAGGTATCATGGTGTTGTAGAAGCTAGTAAAGAAGCCTTGTGGCTTCGTCAGATCCTGTCAGAGTTTGGATTTCAGCAACAGCATCCGACTACACTTTGGTGTGATAATCAAAGTGCCATTCAACTATGCAAAGATCCAGTCCAACATCAGTGTAGCAAACACATTGAAATTCACATGCACTTCATCAGAAATCTCATTCACGACCATGTTCTTGAAGTGCAATATTGTTCAAGAGATGATCAAGTTGCAGACATCTTTACAAAGGCTCTCACAGAGGTGAAGTTTACTAAACTTTGAAATATGGTTGGTGTTCATGAAGTTGTCACTAATGGGGGATAGGCTCTAATGCCTCCTTCCTTCTGCTATTATGTCATATTTGTACATCCTTCAATCTTATCCTAAGTTATTCTTAAGGGGGATGTTAAGATATTTTGACACATAGGAAATAGTTAAGTATCACTTGGTCTAGTGTAGAGTTAGGTAAAGTGTTTTTCTTTACTATGTACTTTTGTAACTTACAATTTGACGATCATGATATGTAGTGATATGATGGTGCATTCTCTCGTCGGTATTACCAACACTTGATCCATGGCTTAACACCCGATTGGTCCATGATCTCTATTTAAAGAGCATGGAGGGTCATTTGTAGGGTAACCATTAATGAGAGAAGCTTATGTAAATTTTCATTATTTTATTAATAAATTTCCTGAAGTGGCCATGTTGGCTGAGGACGTGGACTGTTTCCCTCTTTGAGGGTTTTAACCATGTCAACAACACTGGTGTATTAATCTATGATCTGTTTGTGAGTGGTGTCCTTTAGTGTTTTGTCTGAGGAACTTACCCTGTAAATTCCTACATTTTGCATATCATTCTGTGATCTTATTGAATTAGTCACTAAACTCATGAACTATTTAAGATATCTATCCTTCAATGTTACTAGAAATAATCTCAATTTTTAAGTGTTTAATAAGTAGCCATAATATCTACAAAGTATTTCAAATTCAAAGAGAAAGGCTCTTGGATCCTCTGACCTCATACCATGGATGTTGGGAAGAAAACATGGTGGGGTGTTCTTCATATGAACATTGATATTAGTGTCTTGAACGGGAAATCCAAGAGGATGTTCCTACATGTTATCATCTCGATTAATTTCTTATACATTCTCTACCACCACTTCTTCTTGTACTTGCCAAAGTGGATGGTGATGTGGTTCTCACTGCATCATGTGGTCAAATGAGGGGGGTTTTGGAGAAATATTTTACTATTTTTATATAATAAAAAAATAATGATAAAGCAAATGCAATGCAATTTTTTTGTGTTTGAAATGAAATATTTCTAATGAAACTTGTTTTTACTAAGAGTAAAATAAATGAATCAAATAGGGAAGAAAACAATGAATACTTTCAAACCTCCTCGACAACGATGCCAAATAGTGATGAGCCCTTGTATTGCAAAAGGAATGTTGTAACTCCTAAGGCTACCGACTTTAATTATCAACCTAAGGTCCATACAAACTTAAAAAGTGTTGGCACTATATGTGAAACATGCAATGTGTCTTTATTTTTGATCTCATGTAATGAAGTGAATATCATGAAATCAAGCCTAAACTAATTGTAGAAATGGAAATGTTAACCTATTGCAGGAAATAAAAGGAAAGGAAAAAAACCTATTCTAATTTTGTAAAGTAAAGAGAATGAACCAACTCTACATCACTTCATTAAAAGAGACCTTATGCTAGTAACAATTTTCATTAAGAATTTCAAAAAGTAATCATGTAAACCATCCATGGACCATTTAATTCATGAACCTATTTACTAACCCTAATTGCATAGGCATATTTCAGTGGTAAAAAGGCGAATCCTAAGTGGTCTCTAGTATTCCTAAAACTTGGTTTCAAAGCCTAGGGGTCATTGTATATGGTCAAGCTGAAAAATTCAAGCTCAAAGGGAAATTTTGGTCGAGTTTGGAGGGTCTCTGCGCAATGGTATAGGATTGGGACAAAGTGTTACAAGATTGTCTTGTTTTTCTACAAGATTAGGTTTTAGATCACTCTGTGGACTTAGAAGGTGATATCGAGGTGAGGAAATATGTAATAAGGTAGGAGGAAGGTGTATGAATCCATTTACAATCCTAGTGTTCCTCAAGAGCCCATCTTGCTATTGGAATTTCTAAGTCTATTTGTAAGAAATTCTTCCTGTACTATCTTATTTATTTCTTCTTACTTGTTCATTTAATTAACAAGTTATTTACCATGTAAATACTGAAAATAAATACAAGTACAATATCAACACATACAGATCATAAACTGAAATAAACAAGCACACAAGTGGCACCATAATTTTTTTACTAATGTCCCTGGAAAAACCCAATGCAGGAAAACCGTTGCAGCTATCAAAGGGTTTTATTATTAAGCAGTTTTAGAATACAATGTGTGTGCCAGAAATGGCTCCCCCAACAAAGAATTCCCTCAACAGTAGTACCTCTTAGTCAGAGATAGAAATTCAAGCTAAATAACTAGATGAATGATCCCATAGCAACACTGCAGCACATCTTCTACCCTCTGTCACCTTGATAAGGACTGCATCACCATATCCAGTTCTCCAGCTCCAATCTGTCCCACGAAATCTCCCAGCATTAGCGTCTAGAGTCTGCGTCAGCCTCTCTCGCCCAACTGTAGCCCAACCTCAGCCTATTTGGCCCACCGTCAGCTCTCAGGGATCTTTGTCTCCCACGGTGCCCTCCTCAGGCTCTACACAACTCCTGGTTACCTCTGCATGGCCTTTGGATGCCTCTACATGACCTCTAGCTAGTTCTCTGTCAACCCTCTCCCAGATTTTGTATTAATGCTCCCAGTACTATATTTGCCTCTCTTCTACTATATTCACTACCCCTCCACTGCAACTTTGATCACTCCTTCAATTTCCTCAACAAGCCCTGCCCTAGAAAATCAAATTCTTGATCAACTTGATGTATTCTCCAACTAATCCTCAAACCTCCTCTTATACTTTTCTTGTTGGTCCATCAATGACCAAGATTAAATCTCTAATCAATGGATAAGATTATATTTGGCTTGACCAATGACTTTTGGACCATTTTAACTTAGTTTAATATTAATTCACATTAATATTTTATTTTCTTAAGTTTAGACTTAGGAACTCCATTAAAAATATTAATTATCTTAATATCTCCCAATTTGGTTAGATTATGCCCAAACCATTTTTGCATCTTGGAGATCTTATGTGTTATATCCTCTCCACCAGTTTTCGTGGCTAGAGCACATATGATGCTATGCCAAATCAACACTCCCTCTTTGTGAGGACTGTGCTCTAGTAATGCTCCTCACTGAGTATCACCCTAATCATCAAGCATCGGTCCTTGTGTTGATGCTAGGCCTCCATGACCAACATCCTCTACGGTTCTACATCATGTACTGCTACCCATGGCCCTGCCACTACCACTGCTGCATCCATACGGTAGCTCCCTCTACATATGTGCTACTGCCCATGGCCCTGCCACTACCACTACTGCATTTGCACTGCATCCCTTCTCATCATGCTGCATTATGCTGCCCATAGAATTTCTACCGCTAACTAGTGCACTGCAACTTAGTTACTGAGAAGTAAGTAACTGGTGCTCCCAACTTTGACATCTCTGTCAGGCTAGAGACACTCTGATGCTAAAGCTCCCTCTTTCGCTCACAAGTGCTCCCTCTGTCACTAACAAGTGATCCCTCTATAACCTCTGTGCTACTACAACAACTCCATGCATCTCGCATTGCTACCTCACGTTGTCCCAAGACTCCTTCACTGTAGCACTTTGTGTCACTCCATCCGCATCCATCTCTACCAACATCTACCAGTCTTGCTACTCATCTTCAAGGCTCTCGTAGCTAGGTATAATCCAAGAGTTTGGGTACCTTGAGGATCCTGCCCCTCATCACTTGTAGTATATCCTACTATAGCTCGATGTCTCCCCACCTCTTCTCTTGAGGTGCATGAGCACTCATGGCACAGTCATCATTAGTCTCCACTTCCTTCTCTGCCTTAGCCAGTGTTTCCTTGGTCTCAGAAGCCTCTCCCTTTCTCTTCTTCCTAGGACACTGGTTCGCATAATGACCCAGTTCCCCACAATGGAAGCACTTAACCTTGGAGAAGTCATTCTTCTTTCTTTTCTCCTACTTTCCCACAGATGTGAGAGTCACATCTTCTTCTTCCTCCTTCTTGATTCTGACCCCTTTTTGGCTACTTCCTGCCTTGGACACCCGCTTGATATCTTCTTGATGAAGAGACGCCCATAGTTCCTCCCAATCTGGAAGGCTCATCCTACCCAATATGTTCTAGACAAATGCCTCCCAATCCTCTAAGGCTATGTTCAATGCATTCCTCACCATCAGTTCCTGATCCAGTGTGGCCCCTGTGGAAGTTAGCTGATCATAAATCTCCTTCAATCCACTGAGGAAGACATCCATCTACTCTCCCTTCTGCATTTGATATGACTACAACTAGTACAATCTCTTTAGGGCCTCCCACATCTCATTTTTTGTCTCCTTCTCGACAATGTGTGGCACCACATGATCCTTGACACCATCAAGGATGATGCACTTTTCCCTGGCCATTGCCTCCTCGTACTTGTCATTTTTAGCTGGGTAAACCGGGATTACTATCATTTTCAAGGAAAAGTGTTTGAAGTGATACATGTGTAGAATGGAAAAGATCCTTGCCTTCTAGACTATGAACTTTGAAGCTTTGTCTAGTCTATCCTGATCTCTTAGCCCATTTACTTCCATTTCATTACTCATCTTTCAACTCTATCAAGTCTCTCTACTTCCTGTCTGTAAGTTCTTGGTTTGACTCCCTCTAAGCCTCGATTTCCCTCCTGGAAATACCTCTGCCAATCCTCAGTAGAAACTCCCTCCTTCTTGGTCTTGCCCTATTAGGTACTATTATGACCATAGTACCCCACTAGCTTCGCTTCGTAACTTACCCACAACCTCTTATGCCCTACCAGTCTGAAGGTTAAAGCCTCTAGGCTCTGTGCAATCGTGGAACCAATAAAATATGCACCTCCTAGCCACAACATCAATCCTTCCTAGCTAAGAAAGATGACTGCGCACTATGTAGGTCAGATCTTGTCCTCTCTACCTCAGCATTCATCCTCTTCTTAGCTAGAACTGATGACACAGGCTCTCTCTGTCACCCCTTTCTTGTTGCTTTTTGCTAGGAACAACTTTTTTCAGTTAGGAGAGTTGTTTCCACTGTTGCTACTCTACTCGGCTGATGCCTTCAGTTATCTTGTGATCTACAACCACCCTCTGATACCATGTTGGAATTTCTAAGTTTATGCATTAGAAATTCTTCTTGTACTATCTGATCTATTTCTTCCTACTTGTTCATTTACTTAACAAGTTATTTACCATGTAAATACTGAAAATAAATATAAGTACAATATCAACACATAGAGATCATCAACTAAAAGAAACAAGAACACAAGTGACACAATTATTCTTAGACTAATGTCCCCGGAAAAACCTAATGTGTGAAAATTGGTGCAACTATTAGAGGGTTTTATTATTAAGCAGTTTTAGAATACAATTTGGGTTCCATAAATGGCTCCCACAACAATAGTACCTCTCAGTTGGAGATAGGTATTCTAGATAAATCATTGAATGAACAATCCCATAGCAACACTGTAACACTTGTGCTGCTCTTTGTCACCCTGATAGGGACTGCGTCACCCTATCCAACACTCCAACTCCAATCTATCCCACAAAGTCTCCCAGTGTCAGAATCTAGGATCTGCTTCAGCCTCTCTAGCCCAGCATCATCTATTTGGCCCAGCGTTAGCCTCTTAGGGCTCTGCGTCTCCCATGTTAGCCCTCCTCTGGCTCTGTACAACTTCTAGCTACCTATGTGTGGCCTCTAACTGGCTTTGCATCAACCCTCTCTCAGATTCTACCTTGATTCTCTTAGTACTATCTCTACCTCTCTGATACTGTATTCATTTCCCCTCAGTTGCAACTCTAATCACCCCTTCAATTTCCTCAGCAAGCCCTGCCCCAGAGGATCGAATTCTTCATCAACTCAGTGTATTCTCCAACTGACCCTCAAGCCTCCTCTTATCCTTTTCTCTTTGTTCCATCAACGACCGAGATCAAATCTATAATCAATGTCTAAGATTATATTTGGCTTGATCCATGAATTTTGGACCATTCTAACTCAGTTTTATATTAACTCACATTAATATTTTATTTTTCCTAAGTTTAGACTTAGGAACTCCATTAAAAATATTAATTATTTTAATATCTCCCAAACTGGTTATATTCTTCCAAAACCATTTCTAGGTCTTGGATATCTTATGTGCTATAGCCGCTCCTCCAATTTTTGTGGCTAGAGCACATTCGATGCTACCCCAAATCAACACTTGCACAAGGAAAGATGCAAGTAATGGCCTCTAAAAATATAAAAAGTGCTATCTGTAGATAGTTTGCTTGAAGGGGTTGTTGAGAAATGAGGAAAGGTGTTGATGATAGGATGAAAAATGAAAATGAAAATTCTTAGACCTGAAAACCCACAATCTTACCTACACATAAGAAAGATTATGCTTTTATACTTGAAAAGATTGAAATACCTAGTCTACCAACTAATTTGTCCTTCAATTTATATCATCGAATGACAAAGAAAATCAAATGAAAATGAGATGTGGTGAATTTTGATACTAAGTAAGACCTAATAGGACTCTAATCCAAGTGGAATCACTCAAAATTACCCTTGTTAACATGTGCTAAAAATTGGCAGAAAATTATTACTCTAAAACCAGAAATTCAAGAATTGGTGAGCTAGTCAACCTACCAAATGCCTAAATTGATCAAGTGAAAATTCTATAGGGTAAATTTTGTTATTAAGTTGGATTTTTTTAGGCTTCAATACAAATGGAAACAAACTTAAATAATCTCATTAACATGTGATAAAATTCAATAGAAATTTATTACTACTTCACTACAGGATACTTCCAAAAATTCCAAAATTGTGAACTGGTAAACCAATCCAAGTAGCTAAATGAAGAATACGAATTTTCAAGGTTATTCAAAGGATGCGTCATGATTTTACCTATATAAATTACCTTAAAACAAATTACTTCAATCATTTAACCAATATACCCTACAACAAATGAAGCATGAATGTTAAATGTAGAAATAGGAAAAGAAAGAATAATAGATGCAAGTGAAAAAAACATTCAAATAAGATAAGGAAATTATACAGAAGGGCTCTGAGGCTTCTGAGATGGCCAAGCCCTAGGATTCTCAGAGTATTATGAAGGAAACCAAGCTTTAGAAGATAAAAAGGCACCAAACTTTGTTATTAGAGTGAATCCAAGTGCATCCCTGCTAGAAATGAAAGTAGAGCTACTAAATGATAAGTTTTCTTCACAAGAAGACAAGAAATACATGCCCCTAGAGGAAAAAATTGGTACTTATACAAATTTATGGGGGTGCATCCTCTTTGAAACAAGGAAACTTTCCCCTTTGAAATCCTCAAAAAGTTGGATTGGTTCCCAAAAGTAGGAATCTTCATTAAATGACATGGAGCACATTCTTGGAGTTTTCAATTATTGGATCTCTATAATTTGTTCAATAATTTCATAATATCATGTTCATTTATTATCTAATATTTTTCCATCCTACAGTAGGGATTGAATTCCCTAGATTATCGCATCTTCTAAATCTTCATAATCTTCCCAAAATTCTCACAATATTCTACAAAAATAAATAATATTGGGCACATCATATGCAATTATCTCTAAACCTTCCTAAAAACATTATTACGTGTATAAGAAGAAATTTAATATAGCATTTATGTGCCTAGGAAAGGTTATATGGGCCTTAATTTGTATCTAATTTGGAGACTGATCATAGCCCCCTACTGAATTTTTGATCACCCTCTGAGAAACGTACTCAACTTCTTTCCTCTTCTTTTCTTCATTCATTCCCATGTAGTTTCCCCGCTAGATGAAAGCCTTTATTTGCATTTCCTTCTGTATCATATGGTCTTCTATTTCCTCGTTGTGAAGCTTGACATGGACCATTATACTCTTATACAACTTTATACTAACTTATCCCACCTCATGCCACTTTTTGAACCCTTAGATCGCTCTCACGTGTGATACAGGGCATCCTGTAGCATCTTGTAGCAACCCTGTAAATTTCTTGTAGCAGCATGTCTTTATCTTGTGGTAGCACCTGTATGATCCTATAACAACTAGTTTATGTACCAAGAGGTGGTGGGTCCACCACTTTTCTTTTATTTTTACATTTTTTTAAAATATTCTTCTGTCATTTTTTCTTTTTCTTTATTCTTTCTAACAACATTGCATCAATTTTTTTTAGTAAAGTGAGTTAGGCCCACCTATATGTTTTCTCTTTTCTTTTCTTTTTTTCTTAAAAATATTGCATGCATCATAAACTTGGAGTGCTTTGAGTTAACTAAACTACCGATCACCTACTTTTTGGACTCCATGATAACATCCCACTTTCTTAAGCCTTTTTCACTATTGTCTCATTTATCTCCCACACCTGTGGGTTTACTTTGAAGAAATGGTAATTGACTTGCTAGGTAAAGTTCAGGCTTCTTTCTATTAAGTTTTGATGTGAAAGACCTTTCCTTCTCACACTTTTAATATTTATCAAGCTATAATAGGTTCAAAGGCTGAGGTTAAAGAGTTGCATACATGTGCCTTACCATGAGTGTTTTTTTGTGTGCAAGAAGTTGTTGTAGATGTGGAGGTTGCATTTGATGATCCTAAAGCCGCATGTGATAATATATTGGATTTCCTAATTCTTATAGCATTGGTTATGGAGGTCTTCTAGGTACTTTTGTTGTTGTTGTTATTACTTCATATCTCTAGTTCAAATGACCAAAATAATGTTGTTGAGATGCTCCTATGTGAGTATTGTAGATGACAATTTGTTGTTTGCATGTCATTTCTGAACAAATGTAAGGTTAATTTTCTTATCTCCTAAGGTTCTGTTGATGCCTCGAGAATCGTTTCACCAACATTGGGGGAAACCACCCAGTCCGGACCTTAGTGCAGCTCCTTTTCCGTTTGGGGTAGTGGCTCCGACTGGGGATAATGGGA
>APFE030112914.1:44412-132432 GCA_000404065.3 Pinus taeda
ATAACGCCTGCAACCTTCTTCTGCTTTTTACCCATTATGCCTGAATTGTTTGCAAAATCTGTATTCTGCACAGAGAGGGGGTTTTGGCGTAATACTGAGATAACAATGAAACTCACAACTGATAGTAAAATAGAAAGAAGAACGTCGATATAGTTTGTCTTTATTAAAACACCGCAGATACGATCTATAGGCAGATCTGAGGGGATGGATTCATTTAAGGGACCGTATAGGACCTGCCACCTTATAAATGCTCATTAGTGCAATATTTGCCGAAAGATCTTTTAAATCATGCAATGGGCGTACTGGCGGCCGAGCGGGGATGATTATGCTTTAATTGTCATTAACTCAGGCTTTCCAATCACTTTAACGGTTTTTTCGTTGAGAACTGTGCCTTATCTTATCGGATCGGGCAGGGGCGCGAGGGTAGTTTTAACAATGCTTTGAGTGCTGCCGATCGCCGAACGCCGATATCGGATCGGGGAAAGGCCTATGTGCATTAAGGATTCAACAGGAGAAACCACCGATCACCGATTGCCGATATCGGATCGGGGAAAGGCCTATGAACAATGCTTGGGATACGAAGGGGACTGTCGATCGCCGATATCGCCGATAGCTTTATCGGGTCGGGGCTTTATCGATGGGTGCAATAGTGGTGCACAAGAGAATGGCCGATCGCCGATATCGCCGATAGCTGTATCGGGTCAGGGGGAGCCTTTTGATTGCTTAGCGCATACATATTTGCTTTATTTCCAATGTTTAAAGAGATATTGTGTTCCTTGGATTTATTGGACTTTTACAAAGTAAGAGTTATTGACATCAACTTTATTTTAAGAGGGACCCATTTCATATTTTAATGTTTTTGTAAATAAAAATAAATATGAAATGGGGGGTTGTTTGCAAGGCACAACAGGTTCCATCTTCTCAATTTCGTTGGTTCATGCAATTGTTTGCTCTAAAAATAATTATGCAGTTCTTTTCTATTTTCTTTGAAAATATTTCTAATTGATGGAAGCTTGTCAACAAAGGTTCTGCAAGAGGTGGATCAAATTATGTTGTTGAAGGTGGACAATGATCCTATAGTAGCTTTTCATAGGTCCCATATGTCCCCAAAAATAAGGAAATGACTCGCAAACACCTTCGTGATAGTTGGTTGTTCATTCTAGTGCTTTCAACTATGGTCATGTAAGGTTTGTGTAAACTACTATAGGATTGTATTTCTTCCTGTAACAGACACACAGATCCCTCTATGTCCATAATATAATTTATATAATGCATAAAAAAAATTTGATAATTCATGATCAATCTATGAAAAAGGATCAAAATCCTTTGTTGCAGTGGAAGTGATGAAGGAAGGGGTTCAAATGTGGATTTTTGATGGAAAAAGGTGGATGTTTGGGTGAGAAAGAGGCTAAATTGTGTGGATGATGAATGATGAGAGTTTGTTTGACCCCTCCTATTGTTCCTCTATGAAAAAAATAATATCTAAATCCTTTTTCTATATCGATCAGAATCCTGTGGCAAATCCGGGGCAATCCTGTAGCAGTTTTAGGACAATCATGTAGAATACTTGTTTGGACAATATCTCCCAAATGGTAGCTTGGATTCACCTAGAATTGGTTTACCATGTTACCATAATCCTTATGCATCTCTCCATAAAAAATCTTGGCCAATGGATGCACAGATCTTTAGAAAAATGAAAAATGGCTATAGGTGATGGTGACTAATTTCTTGAAAAATATGCACGAGAATTTAATAACACTTTTTAAGAATGTTACCAACATCCTAATGAATATTCCCATAAAACAATTGAGCTAATGGAATCATGATTTTTGAGATATGGTCAAAGCAAATTCTACCTTGTGTATTTTAGCAATCCTATAGTAACACAAAAGTTTCTTGTAGCAACTTAGGACAACAAGAAAAATGAATGGGAAAGGCTTGGGAACGATTTGTGAGGGTTGTGGATGGTTATGAAATGGATGAAAGTGAGGTGGAGACATTTCATGGTTCCTCTGAAGATGCATGCATTGGGCTTGGATCCAAATATGCAGGTTGACTTGTTTATTTTCTTTTATTGATTTGTCTGCACATTCATCATGGCAAGAAGGACATTTCCTCTGTGTATTTTTTCTTTCCTCCTTTTTTTCTTTATTTTTTCTTCCTTTTTTGTTTTTTCTTAGGCATATTGGTTGCCTCAATGAGGTTTTTAACCAATAGACCTTCCTAGGCACCTCAAAAGAGGTTTTCACCTAGGATCTTATTTCTTTTTTCTCTTTTTTTTCAACCCATTGACTGCCTATGGAGGTTTTCAATTAGTGAGACTATCTCAGGCAACTCAAAGGAGTATCTCCCCTAATATTTGATTTTTTCACTCTTCTTTTCTCTTTTCTCTTTCTCCCTTTTGTATTTCTTTTCTTTCCATCCTACTCTACTTGAAAAAAAGAAAATTTCTTTCAAGTATAAGAATATTTCCAATGGATCCATGTGCACATCAAGATGATAGATAAAATCGTGTGTAGGCTCAAAATATATGCTTTAATGTGTATCTAAATATGAGAGACCAACTACTTAAATGATGTCAAAAACTATTGAAGAAGAGAGTGGTGCTCTAGCTTAATGATTTTTGAGAACCAAATTTCAATATAGTTGTGATGCCCTTGGTTCATTTGCTCATTTGTATCACTTTGCATGCCCTCTTCTACCATGACATTCAAATCTTCTTTTCTTTTTATTATTATCTTGAACACATAGAGGATCTAATAGTGAGGATAATGAAACTTTCTCAATATTTGATTATGATGTTTGTTGTCCATCAATTGCAATCCATGATTCTTTTGTCTCCTCATTTCAACATTTTTTTTTCTAGATGTTTTCCTTATGATCACTTTTTTGTAATACTCCTCTTGATCTAGGACGAATACCAGTTAGATCAAGAAAAGTTGTTTGGAAGTGTTGTACCTAAGGATTGTAAGTGGAATGAGTTACTTTATCTGTTGGGTTCAGAAATGGTTGCAAAGGTAGTAGAGTGGGAGTGGATATTTGAGATAGATGTGGTTGAGGTTGTGGTTGTGGCGAAGGTGGATGGTATGGATAACATGGAGTTGGGTATGGAGGATATTGAGGAAAAGATTGAGGATATTATGGATTTCTCCCATAAGGTCCTTGCCAACCTAGTTTCCAAGATTGGTTTTGGGGTTGAGATAGCCAAGGTTGAGAAGGAAAGGGTGTGTTCCAATTACCTTTATATGGTTTTGCATAACTGTGAAATTTTGAATTATGTTCTTGCATCATACCGGGTTGACTAGACTTCAATGGTATTTCTCGAGTTACATAACAAAGTGACTTTGGTGATTGACTTGCTCCACTGCCCTCCTTGTAAACTTCCTTCAACCTTGGTAATGCTGGGAAATATTTAATAGCATGTGATTCTTTATGGATAACACAAATATCATTTTTTTTGTCATTTTTCATTCTTAACATTTCTACTTTTTCGCTTAGATTGCTAAGAATTTATGTTTTAAATTTATCAAGAAAATTTCCAAGTTCAGCTTGACTTACAGATCTCAATGTTTATTTAACTACTCTTGCCCTTCCTCTTGATATGCACTTGCATATTTCACAAACTTCTTCAAATGATAATCCCTATGCATCACCTCTACTTATTATATCAAGGAGATCAATCCACTCATCCCTAATTGTTCTAAGTAAGAGGGTTTTTATTGTGTCAAATCCTAAATGATGTAAATTTTCCCTCTTAAAATTATACATAAATATCTCTATTAGACCCTCAAGGCTCTCCTCTTTTATTTGAGTCATTCTAAATATTTCTTCTTTAATATCATGATGTTTGTATTTTTCTATAAATATCTTTTTCATATCATTCCATGATCTTATTGAATAAGTCCCTAAAATTATGAACAATTTAAGAGCTCTATCCTTCAACATTGCCATAAGTAATCCCAATTTTCTAGTTTTTAATAAGTAACCATAAGATCTACAAAGTATTTCAAATTCAAAGGGAAATGTTTATGGATAATCTGAGCTCAAACCATGGAAGTTGGGAAGGAAAGATGGAGGGATGTTCTTCATATGAACACTGATATTAATATCTTGAATGGGAAATCCAAGAAGATCTTCCTCATTGTTATCATCCCCATCCATTTCTTCTACCTTCTCTTCCACCTATTCTTATTCTATCTATAAATGTGTATGTTGATATGGTTATTAATGAACCACGTGGTCAAATGGGGAGGTTTTGGAGAAGTTCTTTTCAGTTTAAAAAAAAAAAATTATAAATTAGAATGCTAATGAAATGCAATTTTTTCTTTTTTGAAATGAAATATGCCTGCTGCATTTTTTTTTTGAAGAAATTAAAAGAAATGAATCAAATAGGAAGAAAACAATGCATACTTTGACACCTCCTTGACAACAACACCAAAATGTGATGAGCCATATTATTGCAACAAGAATGTTGCAACTGCCAAGGATATCAACTTTAATTATAAATATACGGTTCATAAAAAATTAAAAGGTGTCAAAAAAATATGTGTAGCATGGAATGTGTCCTTATTTGGTTGATTTGATGTAATGAAGTGAATATCATGAAATCAAGCCTAAACTAATTGTAAAAATGGAAATGCTTGAAAAGGAAACCATAACCTATTTCATGAAATAAAAGATAAGGAAAGAAAACATATTCTAATTGCATAAAATAAAGAGAATGAAAAAAATATACACCACTACGTTCAACGAGACCATGTGCTAGCAACAACGTTCATTAGTCATTTCAAAAAGTAAACCTGTAAACCATCCCTCTACGATTCAATTTATGAACCTGTTTACTAACCTTATTTGCAGAGACGTATTGCAGTGGTGAAAATATGAGTTCTAAGTGGTATATAGTCTTCATAAAACTTGGTTTTATATCCTAGGAGTCATTTTTTAGGTTCAAGATGCAATAATTAAGCTCATAGGAAAATTCTATTCGAGTTTGGAGGGTCTCTGCATAGTGCTACAGGATTGGGATAGAGTGCTACAAAATCAGGCTCGAGAGCACTCTGTGGATTAGAAGGTGATATGAAGGTAAGGAAAGATATAATAAGGTAGGAGAAGGGTGTATAATCAATTTCCAAGTATATTTATCCTTAGGATCCCATCTTGCACAAGGAAAGATGCAAATAGTGGCTTCTAACAAATCTAAAAAGAGTTCTTGGTAGACATTTTGCTTGAAAAGGTTTTTGAGGAAAGAGGGAAGGTGCTAATGATAGGATCATAAATGAAAACGAAAATTCTCATCTTTGAAAACCCAGACTCCCATTTGCACACAATAAAGATTATAATTTTTATATTTGAAAAGACTAAAATACCTAGTGTGTGAGCTAGTCCGTCCTCTTAGTTATCTCATCGAACAACCAAGAAAATCGAATGAAAATGATATGGGATGAATTTTTTTATTAATTAGGATTCCCTAGGACTCAAATACAAGTGGAATCACTTAAAAATACCTTGTTAACATGTGCTAAAAATTAACAAAAAATTACTACTCTAAAAACCAAAAATTCAAGAATCAGTGGGCTAGTTAACCTACCCAATGCCTAACTTGATCAAGTGCAAATGATATGGGGTAAATTTTGTTATTAGGTTGTATGTCTTGAGGCTTAAATACAAGTGGAATAAAATAAAAATAACCTCATTAACATGTGCTAAAAGTCAGAAAAAAATTATTATTATTTTTCTATAGGATACTTCCAAAACTTCTAAAATTGTGAACTAGTAAACAAATCTAGGTAGCCCAATGATGAATATGACTTTTCAAAGTTTTTCTAAGGATGCATCATTATTTTAATTGTATAAATGACCTATAAAATAAATTATTTCAATAATTTACCAATATAACCTACAACAAATGAAGCATGAATACTAAATGCAGAAATAGGAAAAGAAAGAATAAGAGATGCAAGTAAACAAAACATTCAAAGAATATAATGAAATTGTAAAACAGGGCTCCGAGGCTCTCGTGAAGGACACACTCAAGGATAATCAGATTCGTATGAATGAAACCAAGTTTTAGAAGCTAAAAATGACACAAACATTCATTATTAGAGTCAATCCAAGTACATCCCTTCTAGAAATGAAAGTAGAGCTGCTAAATACAAGTTTTCTTCACAATAAGGCTAATAAATACATGCCCCTAGAGAGAAATTTGAATTGGTACATATACAAATTTATGGGGAAGCATCCTCTTTTAAAGGAGACAACTTTTCCCTCCAAAATCCCTCAAAAAGTGGATTTGGTTCCCAACAGTAAGAATATTCATTAAATGATAATGAGCACACTCATAGATTTTCTCAATCACTGGATCTCCATAATCTATTCAATAATTTATTAATATCATGTTTAGTTTTTATCCAATATTGTTCCATCCTATAGTTGAGAGCAAGTACTTAGATTATCCCATCTTCCAAATATTCATAATCCTTCTAATATTTTCACAATATTCTACATAAATAAATAATACTAGGCACATAATATGCAACTATCTCTAAAGATTCTGAAGGACATATTAAAACTAAGAAAAACAATATTAAGTGTATAAGGAGAGATTTGATATAGCCTTTATATCCCTAGGAAAGTTTAGATGGGCCTTAGTTTGTATCTAATTTGGAAGCCCATCAATCCTTGCCTATAGGAGGGCACACAGGATTTTTAAAAACTCACCTTAGAGTCAAGAAGGAATATTTTTAGGATGGCCTTAAATCTAATATTCAAAAGTGTGTCGTAGAATGTTTGGTTTTCCAACAAAATAAATTCATGACAATTAAGAAACGAGATCTTTTACAACCATTATCCATTCCAAGTTAGCATTGGTAGGAGGTCTTAATGGATTTTATCAAGGGTCTACCCAAGTCCAAATGAAAGAGTGTCATCATGGTGGTAGTTGATAAACTTACCAAGTATGCACACTTTTGTGCACTATTTCATCCTTTCAAAGCCAATACATTTTCTATTGCATTTGTGTAAGCGATTGAAAAGCTACATTGAAGCCCAAAGATTATTGTAAGTGATAGAGATCCCATTTTCATCAGAAATTTTTCGAGAGAATTATTTTCTTGTCTTGGTACTCAATCGACTCATAGCTCATCTGATAAACAAACACAATGGTTCAAGTGGTTACCTCTGTCATATTGGTGGTATAACACATCCTTCCATGCCACAACAAAAATGACCCCATTTATGGAACTTTATGGATATCATCCACCATCCATCACATTGTCTCTAAGAAACAATTCTAAGGTTCAAGCAGTGGAATATCACATCGAGCATCAACAACAAGTTCTATAGCTCTTAAAGGATAACCTAACTCTAGCACAAAATTGAATTAAATAATAAGCAGATCAGAAGGATAATAAATTATCACCCAAGCACTATTGCCCTTACAAGGTGTTGCAAAACATTGGTACTATGGAATACAAATTGGAGTTGCCTGCATCTCTGTGAGTACACCAAATTTTCCATGATTCGTTCTCAAAGAAGGTTATATGTGACAATCTCCTAGTTCAAACTATATTTCTAAAACTTGACGAGGAAGGAAAAATCATATTGGAGCCTGAAGCAATCATGAAAACAAGAATTCGACAACTATGGAATCAATCAATTCTAGAGTATCTGATTAAGTGGAAGAATGTACTCGCTAAATATTCCACATGGAAGGATGAGTGTTTTATACAAAATCATCCATAACTATTCAAGCATTGAGCAAAACACCTTTTCAAAGGAGAGGGGCATGTTAGTGTAGCCCCTACATTATATTGTAGTTGCTACAACCCACCTCTAAAAACTTTTGTATGCTTTGATTTTGGAGCCTCCCTTCTGTCTATATGAGCTTATATTTCATTATCGCCAAGTATTCATACCATGTTGAATACTTATCCTTCCATGCAGTGCTTGTGATGTCTTGTTTTGACCTTGATCTGAAACCTTTCAAACACAAGCCATTTCTTTGCCTTGACCCTACAACATTGTCAGTGATTCCTCTTGAAACTATGCAATTCACTATCTCAGGAAATTACACTAAGCCTTTAGGAAATAAACTACATAATCATGGAAAGAAGGCCAACCTTGAGGATATGAACTATGCAATCATGGAAAGAAGGCCAGCCTTGAGGATATGACCTGCACAATCATGGAAGGCAGACCAACCTTGATCTTAGAAACAACTCCAAATATTCTCGGAGGCAAGGAATTGCACAAGCCCTTTAACTTGGGAATTGAAAATACCTGTTTCCAGTGTGAATGGGAAGTTTCGTGGAAAAATTAGAGTTGGTATCCCTAAGTAATAGGAGTTTCCCAATTAATGTTTGGTTAAGTCCACCAAGTTGCTAATTATGACT
Organism: Pinus taeda; assembly: GCA_000404065.3. Classification (NCBI taxonomy): domain Eukaryota; kingdom Viridiplantae; phylum Streptophyta; class Pinopsida; order Pinales; family Pinaceae; genus Pinus; species Pinus taeda. Next base: position 52,803 of record APFE030112914.1, read on the forward strand.
TTTAGGCAAGTGGCACTTTTTCCTTGATTTTAGGCATGTGCATCACAACCCCTAACCCACTTAGATATATTTAATAGACACATCTAGAGCTCATTTTCACACTCAATATTAGATCGCTAGCCTTCCCAAGAATATCAAGGAACTTTTGTCTAAGTTGCAACGCTTCTCTGGGTAAGTTTGGCATGTTTCTATTTTTTTACCACTTTTATAACTTTTTATTTTATGTGTATTATTTCCTATTTATCTTCATAGTAGATGTATTTTTAACTTATATTATCTTATACAATTATTTCTTCGGTCTTTCATTCACATTTTGCAAGTGTCACATTGAGTTCTTGTTTTTTTTCCCATCGGCAGTTGCCACTGCTGTGTCAGTTTGTGCATGCTCATTTTCCCATTTGCAGGCTTATTTCTGGCACTTAATTTTCACTTATATATATTACGCTTAGCCATATCTAGATTCCTTCCTTCCCGAACACTCATATTTTCAAATTTTTTCTCTCTTTCCTAGGCAAATTTGCATAATCATGGCCAATGGTTTCCTCTCCAAACTACAAATTTCACTTCTTCGAGAGGCAAGCTTTAAGCTTGGCCTTTGAGAATATGTAATGTGTGGTCACAAGCCCTAACCCTCAACCATGCCCATTGGGACTATGAAATGCATAATTCCTTGCTTCATTCTTCTCAATTGGGATTGCGCGTTGTGTAGTCCCAAGCCTATAGTTACCTCCTTACTGTTGGAAATACTGAGAGGGAAGGTGAATCAATATTCCTTAGTAATTAACATTTTTAAATATTTTTAGAGGATTAGCTAATATTAAACTATTAATAATGTTTATGCAGTAATAACAGTAAATAAAAGAATATAGTAGGGACAATAATTTTAGGTGGAAAACCCCCTTTGAGTCAAAAACCACCGAACGCTTTTCTAATAAATTCTTTAATCTTGAGCCCCAACTAAAATGAAAGCAACAACTTCCTATAATTCTAGAAAATAATTCTTCTCTAGCTCCCACTAGAAGGATGCCCAAATGCCCTGGTTTCTTTAGCAATCAACTGAATGGATGCCCAACACCCTAGCAAGCCATAACTCACCCTAGCACCACCCCACCACCCTGAAGTGTTCACAGGCCCAAACTAGTAGGTGACTTCATACACCTATGTAGCACCTCCCTGCCACCCTATAATGACTGAAATAAGACGAGTCATTGGATTCCTAAACTAGGGACAACAAACCATGATACAATAAGATGTACAATGATTTTCATGTACTTGACCAAATACCCATTCACTTTATGACCTGCAACCCAACCATGACATTATACCAACAATGACTCCTATACCTCCCAACACCGCCTCCTCGACTCTAGGTAGAATGACTCTTTTACAATCTTTAAAATGATGACTATTTTACAAATGACTATTTTACAACTTTACAATGGTGACTCTTTTACAAATGACTTTTTTACAATAATGAATCTTTTATAAATTACTCTTTTACAACTTTACAATGATGAATCTTGGCCTTAACAATACTTCACGATATCTAGATGGTTGTCATGTCTCCAAGGATGCCCAGCTGCAATGCTTCCTTTGATTTTATACTTTTTCTCTTGAATAATTGCTTGATGTTGTACTTGAATCTTCTTCTACTTGCATGCAAAATATGGTCAGCGAAATCAATCCCAAAAAAAAAATAACCTTCAAGTTACCTATGCATGCAAGATACATGTAAGTGCATAATAATGAATAAATTAAAATTAAAATTACAATGCATACCTGAAGTGTGCTTGTCACTTTTTTTGTTGACTTGTTTCAATAGTAGAGAAAGACTCCCACTCTGGATATAAGCCTCAACTCTATGAAAGACTATATCCAAAACTAGCCTAAAGATATATACAATAAAAAAGGATGACATACCCTAGACTTGTGATGGACCAAGTTCTAAGTACAACAATAGAGACCATTCTATCAACTATGAAAAGATAAGTAAAATGAACTTACAAGATCATATAGATTTAGCAGACTGGTGTAGCATCAAATGTGTAGTATCAATAATAGGACATTTGAAATGTGGTACCAAAACTAACGGTGACATATAGAGACATAGAGATATAACCGAGACCATGTATATACTTGCGTTGTCCTGCAAAAAAATATGTCAAAGATGACACTTAAAATTCAAATGTAAACACTAATCATACATACCTTGTTGTAGGATACTTACCCTTGACTGTTGATGTGTGGTCCTTACTGCAATGATCCTTGAATGCATTTTTTTTCTTGCCTTTTAGGAGCTTGATATTGAATGTTTTGTATATATCTAATTTTGGATCTCTGGGGTTTGAAATTGTGGCTTGTGGTAGCCATCTAAGTCCTCTTTCCAACCCCATATGTTTGATCAATATTGGATTCTTCAAGGAATACGTATGCCCAATATCCCACAATGACCTAATTATAGACTAGTTTAGTAGAGAGAATTTGTACGAAGTGCCATATGTCATTCTTGTGATCTTCAGATCTGAAAAAGATACACAAAAAACTAAATTTTGTCCTCCTTCTGTCACAATTTACAAAATTTGAATCCAATTCTAAGAGAGAAAGTTATGACGATGTTCCCAGCGTCACCTGTTTGATAGCGAATTTGGGAGCCTACAGAAACCCTAAATTCCTTAGATCATATGTCCAAAAATATAGTGAACCAAGATCTAAAATTATGTCACAAGGTTTATCAGGATTTCTTCTACAATGGGTTTGAATTTCCACTTCTTAAGCTTTGCAAAAAAATGTTATAGTGTAAAATCCTTGATGACTTGTTTGAAGCCACAAAATCCCTAGTAGAAGAGGATATGAGGGTCACTATTTATATGAATGTCTTGAGTTGAGAGGGTCCTCAACAAGTGAACGATAGAGGGATCTTAGAAGAAAAAAAACATTATTAATTATTGACTATTCGATGACTACAACCAATTATGAGTTCCATGCCACAACCTCATAGGGTTTTAGGCCACTAACTAGGGTTACTAACTTCAAACACGAATATCTCTCAAACCATGAAGAATTATGTGGAGTGTCATATATCAACAGAAACATCTCAATGAGTAGAATCCATATAGAATATCCTTGACTTAGAATATATTAATTCATCAAGTCAAAATTTCTATGCAAGATCTAGGTAGCTCCCTGTGTTGCTCGGGTTGACATCAATGACAAGCACTAATCAACAATCTCCCCCTTTGGCATTGATGGCAACAAAAGCACTCCCCCTATGATCATGACACCTCTTCCTACTTCCTTCTCTCCCCATTTTTCATTAATGGCAAAGGGTAACTCCCCCTAAAAAATTGTCATCCTATCAGCTTGTAAACACCTCCACTCCCCCTTTCTACTTAGTTAGATTAGAGAAAGATTCTGATGAGAACTTGGGAGAATCCCAAGCTTTTGGCAAAGATACTCAAATTATTTAGGGGTTAATAGTTCGGTAAATATGTTAGCAATTTGTTCCTTTGTGTCAACATATTCAAGCTTGATATTGTTTTCGGTGACCTTCTCTCTAATGAAATGATATTTGATCGGAATGTGCTTTATTTTGGAATGCATCATAGGATTTTTGGAGATACTGATGGCACCAATTTTATCACAGAAGATGGGAATAAAATCATCAAACTTAACTTGAATATCTTGCAAGGTTTAATTTATCTAGATAAATTGAGTAAAACAAGCTTCTTCCACAATGTATTATGCTTTTGTCGTGGATAAGGAGTTTGAAGACTAATTTTTACTTAACCATGAGACAAGGCAACCACCTAGGTAGAACAATTCTCCATTGGTACTCTAATGATCATCAACACTTCTTGCCCAATCTATAAAAGCTTGGATGACCAAATCATTTCCTTTGGGATACCCGAGACCATATTCTGTTGTGCCCTTAAGATATCAAATAATTTTTTTGACGACAATGATATGAGATTCTTTTGGTGCTACTTGGAATCATGCTACTTGTCCAATTCCCTGCATCACATCTGGTCAAGAGGTTATCACATATAGGAGACTACCAATTATGGATCTATACAACCTTTGGTCCACATCCTTTGATGAGTCTTCTAAGCTTAACTTGCAACCTATTACCATGGGGGTAAGGACTTGCTTGTAATCTTCCATTTGGAATTTCTTGAGCATTTTCTTGATGTACTTGATTTATATGAATATTCCTCTATCCTACTAAGATATATTGATAATCATTATATTGTCTTGGTCCACTTTCACATAGAGATTTATAGTCATCACTTCCTTTATTGAATCTGTTATACTTCAACTATTATTCTCCCCCTGAAAATGTAATGAAATTTCCATCTTGTTCAAACTACCTACCTGTCAATCGTAGACTTCTGCCATATACTATTTCATAGACTCCTCATCTTAAAATTTTTAGGAGTCGATAAGCTAAATTGTTTAGAATAGTGTGTCATTTAACAGACCATCTTGACTCGATTCATTAACAGAAAAAGCTGTTAATTCTTCACAATCTTTTATGAATCATGAAATCATAACTGTTGGGACCTTATTTCCTTCTTGCTTTTCTTGCTCATCTTGTACTTTTTAATCCTGTACCTATTTTCTTTTCTAGACCTTCTTATTCTCACAGTCAATCTTTTCATTCATGGTTGATTCCATCTTGTACCTACAGTTTGTGTCCATAGTTATGCCATTTGTAACATTTGATGTTATTCGTGTAAGATTATGTTTGGTGTCTATCTCGTGATCTTGCAAGTTTTGTTCTAGGCTTTTGTCGATAATAGTTGTATCTATGTGGAACTTCATAATCCCTAGGCATATGTCCAAAATTATTACATTTTTAACATTCAACATCATCTCTTAAATGATCATATTTGTTGATATTATACTAAGTTTTGGAATATCCATTTCTGAAGGATCTTATGGAATTATATTCATTCCAAACATACATGTGACATTCTACAGCTCTATGTCCAAAGCTTCCACATGAATAAAAATGACCATAAATCATAGATTGGTACTTGTGAGGAGATATTCTTCTAGGATTTGTCTTCCAAGGTTCTTCCTGCGAGTCTTTATCTCTTGATTTAGTTCAGATATCCATCAGCTTGGTTGATTTTGCATATTGATCTTCTTTAATTGCCATAGAAAGACTCGACTTCTTTTCAAAATTTTCTTTGTAATGAAGACCCATCTTGTTGCTATATGATCATTGGTTTTTGATGAGTTCTTCCAAATTCCTTGAAGTGTTGGCATAGTTTTAATTTTTTTTTCCATTTTTTACTTCCTTTCATAGAGCATCTATTTCAGCTTCCAATGCTTCTCTTTTCTTATTGTTTTCCTTTAATTCTTTCTTAAGAGATTCTTTAATTCATTAGTATTCTTCAAACTTGATTTTAAGGTTGAGGACCTATTCTCTTTCTATTTTCAATTCGACTTCAAGAGTGTTTACATGTTTCTTCTCGGCTTTGAGATCTTTGATAACCCTGATCACTTTTTTTTTAAATTAAACCTCATTCATTTCTTCTTCTTCGTCTCTTTCTTCGTCAGGTGCCTCTTGCTTATTGTGCTTGGCCATAAACACTACTATTCTGTTGAATTTTTGTTTGTTATCATTGTCTTCTTTAGATGAGGAACTATCTTCTTTAGTGAAGAAACATTTCTTAAACCATCTTGCCTTGCTTGTCGAACTTCCTAGGACCTTTCTTTCCATTCGTAACAACCTCATTTTTGTGAGGACATTTGGCTACAAAATTCCCAACCTCACCACAGTCAAAAAATATTAATTAAATTTTACCTTTGAATTTTCCTGTACTTATTCTCATTTTTTGCATGAAGTAGGTGAATTCTTTATCTTAGAATTCTTCTTCCACTTCTTCCTTTCCTTCATCCTTACAACTGCAATTTTTTTCTTTCTGAATTTGCTTGTCCTTATCATTCTTCTTGGATGTGGAAAATTTTGTTTCTAAGTGAGATGTGCCATCCTCTTCTTCAATCCTCATTTCATATGCCATAAGAATTCCATGCAATTCATCTATGCTAAGATTGGTAAGATTCAATATATCTTCCAAGATAGATACCTTAGGGTTAAATCTTGCTCGCAAGGTTTTGAGGATCTTTCAGACAACAATTTTTGTTTCAACGGGTTCTCCCAAACCTTCCAATGTATTTTTTGTTTCATTAACATGCTGAAATTATGCAGCAATATCTTCATCTTCCCTCATTTTGAGTTGCTCAATTTTTTCCTTGAAAATTTGAAGCTTTGCTTCTTTCACCTTTGAGTCACCTACATATATATTTTCAAGCTTTCCCCATACCTCTTCAGCAGTTTTGCAACTCAATACCTTAAGATAAATAGATTCAATAAAACCATTGATAATAAGATCTTTAGCCTTTACATCTTATACCATATTTTTCTTTCTTTGTTCATCCTGGGTTGGTTTGAAGCCTTTGTCAACGAATTCCCATACTTCATATCCTTGCGCCAAAAAATGAACCTGCATTCTTCCACTCCAAAGTGCATAGTTATTTCCATTGAACAAAGGAACTCTATTCTTAGTATACTCCATCATATCCTTCAATTTTTTAGACTACTATTGATGGAACCAAGCTCTGATACTAATTGCTAGAAATACTGGGGGGGTTGAATCAATATTCCTTAGCAATTATCACTTTTAAATATTTTTAGAGCATTAGTTAATATTCAATTATTATTAATGTTTATGGAGTAATAAAATTAAATAGAAGAAAAAAGTAGGCATAGGAATTTTAGGGGGGAAACCCCCTCCAGGTCAAAAACCACTGAATGCTTTTCTAATAAATTATTTAATCTTCAACCCCAACTGAAATGAAAGAAACAACTTCCTATAATTCTAGAAAATCATTCTTCTCCATCTCCTATTGGAAGGACACCCCATTGCCCTGGTTTATTCACTAATCAAGTGAATGGATGCCCCAACACCCTAGCAAGCCACAACTCCCCCTAGCACCACCCTACCACCCCGAAGTGTTCACAGGCCCAAACCTGTAGGCGACTTCATATGCCTGTGTAGCACCTACCTACCACCCTATAATGACTAAAATAAGACAAGAATGTGGATTCCAAAACTAGGGACAACAATCCATGATACAATAAGATGTACAATGATTTTCGTGTACTTGACCAAATACTCAATTACTCTATGACATGCAACCCAACCATGACATCATCCCAGCAGTGACTCCTATACCTCCCAATATTGCCTCTTTGACTCTATGAAGAATGACTCTTTCACAAATGACTTTTTTACAAACTTTACAATTATGACTCTTTTACAACTTTAAAATGATGAATCTTTTACAAATGACTCTTTTACAACTTTAAAATGTTGAATCTTTTACAAATGACTCTTTTACAATGATGAATCTTTTATAAATGAATCTTTTACAACTCTACAATGATGAATCTTGGCCTTAACAATACTTCACGGTATTTGGATGGTTTTCATGTCTTCAAGGATGTACCATTGCAAGGCTTCCTTTGATTTGATACTTATGCTCCTGAATACTTTCTTGATGTTGTACATGAATTGTCTTCTACCTGCATGCAAAATTTTCCTAGCGAAACCAATCCAGAAACAAAACAAAATACCCTTCAACTTACCTCTTCCTGCAAAACATATGTAAGTGCATAATAATGAATAAATTAAAATTGCAATTACAATGTGTACCTGAAGTGTGCTTGTCACTTTTGTTGTTGACTTGTTGCAACAATAGAAAAATACTCCCACTCTTGATATACGCCTGGACTCTATGCAAGACTATATCCAAAACTGTCCTAAAGATATATACAATAAAAACTAATGACAGACCCAAGACTTGTGATGGACCAAGTTCTAAGTACAACAACAGAGACCATTCTATCAACTATGAAAAGACAAGTAATATGAACTTAAAACATCATATATATTTAACATACTTGGTGTAGCATCAATAATATGTAGCATCAAATGTGTAGTATCAAGAATAGGACATCCGGCATGTGGTACCAAAACTAATTGTGACATATAGAGACATAGAGATATAATCAAGACCCTGTATATACTTACATTTTCCTAAAAAGAAATATGTCAGAGATGATAATCAAGATTCAAATGTAAACGCTAATCATACATACCTTCATGTAGGAGACTTACCCTTGACTTTTGATGTGTGGTCCTTATTGTAGTGATCCTTGAATGCATGCTTTTTCTTTCCTTCTAGGAGCTCGATATTGAATCTATTATATCTATGTAATTTTAGATCTCCAGGGTCTACAATTTCATCCTTTGGTAGTAGTCTAAATCCTCTTTCCAATCCCATAGGTCTGATCAATATTATGCTCTTCAAGAAAGAGTTATGCCCAATCTCCCACAATGACCTAATTATAGACTGGTTTAGTAGAGCGAACTTGTACGAAGTGCCACATGTCACTATTGCAACCTCCAGACTTGAAAACAATACCCAAAAATCTATAGTCCATCCTTTTTATATTTCTATTTATGAAATTTTAATCCAATTCTTAGAGAAAAATTTCTCTCGATTTTCCCAATGTCACCTGTTTGACATGGAATTGGGGAGCTTGCAAAAAACCTAACTTTCGTAGTTCATATCTCTAAAAATATAGTGAACCAAGATCTAAAATTCAGTCACGAGGTTCATCAAGTTTTTGTCTTAAACAAGAGTTAATTTAAGCTTCTGAAGCTTCACAGAAAAAAAGTTATAGTGAAAATTCCACGATGACCTATTTGAAGCCACAAAATCCCTACTAGAGGAGGATATGAGGGTCACTAATTATATCAATGTCTTGGGTTGAGAGGGTCCTCAACAAGTGAAAATTAGAGTGATTTTAGGAGAATTTTTTTTTGTTATTAATTATTGATTATGCAAAGACCACAACCAATTATGAGTGCTATGCCACAACCCCATAGGGTTTTAGCCCGCTAACTGGGGTTACTAACTTCAAACACAAATATCTCTCAAACTGTGAAGAATCACGTGGCATGCCATATATAAAAGGAAACATATCAACGATTAGAATCCATCTAGAGGATCCTTGACTCAAAAGGGAGTAATTTGTTAACTCAAAATTTCCATGCAATATCAAGGTAGCCCCTAGTGCTGCTTGGGTTGACATCAATGATAACCACTGATCAACGCTTGCACAATAGTTCCTCTTAGTGTGTGATTTGTTTCCTAGATCTTGATGAATAGAATATTTTTCTTCTAATTTGTGTTTTCCATGGGTTCATATTATCATGTAGGTATTGTAGCCTTTGAGGTTATCTCTCTCCATCAAATTGTTATCATCATGGCACCAAAGATATCTTCCTCAAAGGACACCATGAAGAGTAATGTAAGTGAGATAGTTGAGAGTGTTCCTGCCATTGTACCAGTTATTTCTTAAATTCAACTATTCATTAAGAAATATTTAGGCATTACATGGCACAAAAGGGAAGATTTTTTCTCAAGAACTAGCTACAAAGCAGATCTTGAGGATATATAGGTTTACATCAATGTCTAACATTTAGGATTACACAAGATTTCTTGTAGGTTTTCAGTATTTCCTTGTGCATACATTATCAACTGGATCTTATCACACATAGATGCATAGAGCATGAGCATTAATAGTGCTAGTGTATAAATACTTACCTCTTTTATGGCACATGATTTTCAATGTATGTATCATTTGTCTTTTCCAGAAGTCTACATCGATTCCCACTTCTATGTACTCACCAATTACCTAAGGACAAAAGATGTCATCAAAGGTTGGGTGAAAGATCCATCCAAATTCCACCAAGCACCCAACAACACTTATAAGACCAAATCTACCAGGAAAGCATTTCAGTACTTGATAGTTCTATGTTGTCATATCTATGGCGAAAAGAATATTGAGACCTTTCCAAAAGGTTGGGAATTATTGATGCATCAGATTATGAAAGAAAGAAAACCATTTAATTGGTTGAACTTATTGGCTCAACAGTTAAGGATCCATGTGACTAATACCAACGAGCCCCCCAAGGGAAATCAAGTCAGTTTCTACGTGTCTTGTTACTTGCTAGATGTGGTATGTGCTTGGAAATTGCTTCCTAACATGAGTTGGACTTGGTCACCAAAGGAGCATGTTGTGTACATTTACTACAAGTTGGGTTCAGAGTGCAACTACAAAGGAGTAATGGAGAAGCTAATAGATCACTTCCTCATTCCATGGTACTAGATGATATTTAAGGAATACCCACCTAATTGCATGTCTCGCAAGGCAATGGAAGGAGTGTCAGAATTGGTTGAATGGTTTGCCTCACAGGATGGCACTTACCTTAGAGCCTTTAGCAGTTAGAAGTCTCCACATATACTATCGAGGTATTCCACCAACAAATTGGTCATGCATGAAGTATCTTATCATATTTCCATAGGTTTTCAGGGGTATTACATAGGGAGAACAAATCACCTTACCTCGCTCTTCCTTTACAAATTGGATTGTACGAGATCAAGAATCTAAAGGTTATTGAGACCGAATAAAAAGAGACAGAAAATCTTTCATTCAGTCACATGGACTATAATTTGTACAATCACAAGGGCATTTGCAAGAAACATTGTGCAAAGATACATTTCAATTGGCTGAGCGGGACTTATTCCAGATTCGAGGAGGAAAGGATAAAGAATTGTTGCAATGCATCTAAGCCTCATGAACGAAACAGATATGTAGGTACATCACAGGTTACTCCTCAGTAAGAAGCCACTCCAAAAACAAAGCCATAAGTGATGTGCAAGCCACTGCGCGAAAAGGAGAAGTGGAAGGTTGTGCATAGTCCAACAAAAGAATAGAGCTACAAATGGAAAGAAAACTCAATCATCGTGAAAGAGGCCATACAATAGAAAGAAATAGAAATCAAAAGAAGTAAGAGGAAGAGTTAAAGAAGAAGGAGGAACAATAAGAAAAGAGACATGAAGAAGAGAGGAAAAGACAAGAAGAAGAAGAAAGGCGAAAAAAGGAAGAGGAAGAAGTAGCACCGAAGAAAGGTGTTGAAGAGGAAAATTAACTACTACTTAAAGAAGAGAGAAAGAAGTTGTAGGATAAGGAACTTGCTCAAGAAATTGAAGATCTTATAGTGCTGGAGCAACAAAACCAAGATGTTGATCTCATTCCTTCCACGCAGCAGATCACCACTGAGTCTTTTCCTCCTCCTACAACAAAGCAAGCACCAAGCGAAGAAGAGGAAATTTCTCCTCTTGATGAAGGTGTGGTGATGGATATATATAACTTGACCTATGGTGATATACAAAAGAAGATCATGTAGGAAAGGAAGAAACACTTCCCAGACGATCTCACACATATTGCTTTTATAATAGAAAAGGTGATCATGATGGACATCAACAGAAATCCAGGATCCATTGCCCCATCCAACTTGACCTTTGCAGGAGCCTCCAAGTCAAACACATAATATTTAATGGCTGAAAAAAAACAGATAGAAAATAAATTACATGATGCAAGGAATCAAATTGAACAACTCCAGGAAGAGGTCCATAAAGCAACTCCCACATCAATTTACCTAGAAGAACATAAGGAAATCGTACTTGGTTAAGTATTGGCATTAGGAAAACTATGAGGAACGTCTATGAGGAGCTAGTCATTGTGCACAAAGTATTTTTCCGCTTGGCAACATGCAATAGAAATGCAAGGAGAATTCAATAGTTCTCAAGGTTGTTCATGCAGACATCGATGTTGTGCATGAGTGGGGAATGCAGCACAGAGGTGCACCTCCTCAGTGGGTGAATAATACAACACAATAGGTTGAGTAGGAGCAAGCAAGGGTTTAGATGCTCATTCAAAGCAAAAAATGGCTCAGCTCATTATTCACCAAATTTCAAGCCTCTTATTTATGATTATATAATACTGTGGATTTCTTGGTGAAGTCACACAAGATCCCTTCAATTGTAAGACTCAATAATGCTAAAGGAAGAAACAAGGTTAGTCATGAAGTGGAGAAATACTTGGACCATTTCAAGCATATTGCCACCAAAGGAGATTTAGAGGTAAATAGATACGTAGAAGTATATTAGTGGCCCTACCAAGATAAACATAATGTTTTTCTTGTTAAAGAAGGAAACATGAACTTGCCTAAAGACCGTGTACCTAGACACAATGGAGGCAAGAGTTCGTTTCCAACCTGATCCTATATAAAATTTTGGGGAAGTCATCGCATAGTATAAAGCTTTTCATTGCTATCATGGAGAATCTACAAGTTGAAGTGGCTGAGCCAGAGTTTCCCCAAATTCAAGCCTAACATGTTTGGCTTATTAGGCTTGTCTAGTTGACTCTACCCAATTTTTTCTTATATGGGTATATGTAATTTTGTATTTAAAATATTTTTGTGAGTGCAAGTCGAAGTTCCAATTTTGGAGTATGAAGATTCATTATGTAAAAGAAGTCAAAAGGTCATAAGGAAAGTCAAAGATTCATAGAGCGATATGGATAGTCATCTCATTTATTATAAATAAACCCTCATTATTCATGAAAAGGGATTTTTTCTTAGGATTGAAAGCTAGGGAGTTTTGTTGAGAGCCTTGGCTTATCCTTAACATAGAGGGAGTATCTTTCTTTGGAGGAGCAGGTGTTAGCTTCATGTTGCACTATTGGGACTAGAGGTTTTTCAATTGTGTATGTATGTTTTAGACTTTCACTTTAATAAAAGCTTAGAGGTGACACATTTTCATTCATATTTTGTGAATATAGTAAGACTATTATTGTTATGTTTGTAATATATTTTATTTCATTTATGTTGATGCTTATGAACTATTTTGTTTGTATTAGTATGAATCTTGTTGAATGTGTGATGTTATGTGTTTCAATCATTGTTATCTTGTGAACTAGTTTGCAGGTTAACTCATGATTGGTTTTATGCTCGTGTGTTACTTTCAAGTTGCATACTATTACATGCTTCTAAGGGACTCACTTATTCCCCTCTTGGTGTGATAGAACCTCTCATGCATTGCACTTGAAACTTCACAAAGTTATACACTTGTTTCACCAAAGTCACGCATACATCATTCTATTTGTTACTGTAGCCAAGGCATACCACTAAAACCCATTATTTTGTAAACCAAGCTATATTCCAGATGGGGCTCCTACTCCAAATAGTGTGAAGTTTAATTGCGACTGCATATCAATGAGACCCCTTGAATGTTGGTGGGTCTAGCACCGTCAACATTTCTAGAACTAGAAGGAGGACCAGATGACAAGTTGAGCTCTTTGAAGCTTGTTTGAACCTTTTTATCCACCATGGATTCTTCCCATATCTTAACCCTGGCATGTTTTTCTAGACTTGAAAATCTAAAATTTCCCTCAGGGATAATTCATGACTTGTCAAATCTGAAGTTTGATGGTGAGGGTGGAACAACCATTCTCGAGCAAACCACCCACTTTCTTGAATTCTTCACTCATCATAAAATTCATTGTGAGGATATTTTTTGCAGGTTGTTTATCCTTAAAGTCAGAGCGCGTGTTAAAGAATGGTGTTACACATTGCCAACCACTTTTATTCACTCTTTCAAACATCTTTTCAAGGATATCTATCGTGACTTTGACATGTATCATTATAAATATGTTTATAAGAAATCATGATTTTATAAAAGCACCTAATGAATCTCTTGAACATTTTCATGATCATTTTATTCATTTTTGTTATGAATTTTATGAGGATGATATCAATTGGAATTTCATGAAATAGAAGTTTGAATTTCTTATTCATATTTTGATGAATCCAATAGAATATGAATCCTTTGAAAGTTTCCCAACATATATTCGTTATGGAGCTCCTAAATTTTCGGCGGAGGAAGTTGTTGTTGCAAGTGACTCTTCACCGTCCCTTCATCAAATAGTTCCATGTACACAGGTTGAGGTTGGAGAACTTGAGAGCCCATCTATTAATATACCACCATCTTCTCTCACCCCAGATATTCAAAATTTAAACCCAAGTTTTGACTGCAAATTTGGTTTTACCAGTGATGTTCCTTTTCCTCATCCTCCTTCTGTTGGTTCCTTTGATCCTCCTAATAACGAGTTGTTACATCCACCTATTATAATATCTTTTTATTGTTATCATGAGGATCAACTTCAGGATGGAGATAGTATTAACCCATAAACTTGCAATGGAATTCATAATGACTATGTGTAGGACTATATTTTTGAACATGAATTTGCGATGAAAGGTGGTCTTGCCTCTCCCACATTATTTTGTCATATTTTGTGAAAGTATTGTAATTGTTGCACCTTTCCATGAATCAAATTTTGAGAATGTTAATTTTTAATGACAATTAGGAAGGTTGGAATGCTAGTTTTATATTTGAATAGAGTGAGGAAAAATCTTCCTTTTGCAATCTCTTCCACCCATCATTCAATCATTTTTCAGAAACATAGAGTGAAAATTTTCATTTGAAATCCCCCATATCTATCATTCATCATATCGCGAGCATTCCATTTTTTTAGATGGAAAAATTTATGGTAAATATTGTTATGGTTTATTCATTGACTCATCTATGTGTGACTATGTATCGTCCACCGTCAATTTTTTTGAGCCACCGATCTTCAATGATCTACCTTTTGGTGTCTTGGAGCTACCACAAGCTGTCGATGAACTTCAACTTGCATTGATGGTTATTTCAAGTTCTTGCAGTCTTGATGCTAGTCCCAAGAATGATTAGGATAGTATTTTGTCTCTCAATAATCCTCATCAGTTGATCATAAAATTTGAAAATCAATCTATCTTACAACCTCCATGGCCTTCACTTTCTTTTCACAATCCTATTGCTCAATCATTGGAGGAGTCATACCTAGCAAGCTTAATTGTACATCACAACTTTTTTACATTCTTCATGTTTTCCAAGTTTGAAAGTTTGGAAAAATACTTTAGCATGATAGCTTGTCGCGATGGGAACAAACACCATAATGTGTCAGCATAATGTTTATAATGTGTTTTCTTGTTATACTTTTATGCTTATGCTTTCAGTCTTCGGGTTTTGTGGCATTTCGTGACTTATATTTCTTCTATCAGTTGTTATTCTTGACAATCTTTCTTGTTTTTTATGTCCTCTCTCGCACAAGTTAGGTAATGCTACGGTGGTTACATTGGAAGTTTAATTTTGCATGAGCCTAGCCTATCTTTGGTTATTTTAGGAGTAGCATTAGTTATATTAGTTGTTTTATTGTTTCTTTGTTTTATTATGCTCTCTTTACTTCTTTTCATTATAAATAAAGTTCCGCATGAGACCGTGTTTTGTTTTTGAAGTAAGCATGGTTAATTTTAAGAGAATATTGCATGACTGTTAATGCTTGTATTTTTTTTTTATTCCTTCTCTTTGCTTTAGCCTTGTACCTTCTAGTCGATGATACCTTAATGGAGAATACATCCTTTCTCAGAGAGAACCTTACTGGAATTGTGATTCTTAAATATATAACTAGTTCCCCCTACTTTAATTGGGTTTTCATGATTGATTGGTTTTTCCTTCTCAACTAAGCCAAGAAAAGTAAGCAGGGGAGGAAACTTAAACAAGTGAACTGTATTTTAGGGGTGCATAAATATCCTTCTCTGAAGGAGAAACCTCCTCTACTCTCAATAAGTCGTTATTTCTCTTCCACTCCATGAAATCAATAAGTGTCGATGTAAAGTTCTGTGAAAAATATATAAAAATTAAAATGGAGTGAAAGAAGAGAAAGGCTTCCTGTGCAGGGAGTTGAATCAAGAAACTATGTCGGGGTACTATCTAGGCTCGCTAGCAGTGGAGAAATCTTTTTGTTCCTAAAGTGACTCCGTCGTGGTACTGTCCAAGCCTGCTGGAAGCGGAACAACACAAAAGATGAAAAACAAGTCTCTGATAATCCTTTTTCACTTTTTTATATATGTACTCATATTCCTTAGTTGAAGCATCTAAGTTTGACTTGTCTTTGTTAGTGTATCATTGATGAAGAGAATGGTAGGGACTATATTTGTAACTCAACCTAAGTAAAGAAGCTATGGTGATTGATGAAATGAACAATACTTCCTTAACATTTAAACCTATTGTACAAGAGATAAGACCCATACAAAGAGCTGGAGTTCTACAAGTGTGTCACCAAGTGTTGTAGCTACCACAACCCCCCTCCAAAATGTTTCCTATGCTTTAATATTGGAGCCTCACTTCTATCTATAAGAGCTTATATTTCACTATCGTTAAGTATTCATGCCATGTTGAAGACTTATGCTTCCATGCAATGCTTTTGATGTCTTGTTTTGACCCCGATCTGAAACCTTTCTAACACAAGCCATCTTCTACCTTGACCCTGTAGCATTGCAAGTCTTTCCTCTTGGAACTGTGCAATTCACTATCTCTAGAAACTACGTTGAGCCTTAAAGATTTGAATTGCGAAATCATGGAAGGAAGGCCAACCTTGAGGATATCAACTGCACAATCATCGAAGGCAGGTCCACCTTGTAATAGTTGTACACCATGTAAATCAAAATATTTCTCCATCTGTAGTATCCAATTTACCAGATCCTTGCCATCAAACTTCCTCATCTCGCTTTTTCTTGATTTTAGGAGCTCGATCTTGAAACGACTATAACTTTGTACTTTCGAATCATTAAGTTCTAAAATTTTAGTTTGCAATAGCCCTCTGAGTCCTCTTTCTAACACCACAAGTATGATCGCAATTGGATTCCTGAAGGAAGAGACAAGATTGCAAGTCTGTTCTCTTTCTATAACTTCTGACGAAATTTCAATCTGATGCTCAGAGAGAAAGTTATGATGAGTTTCCTAGGGTCACATGTTTAGGATGCAATTCGGGAGTCTACAGAAACTCTAAATTCCTCAGATCATATATCTGAAAATATAGTGAGACAAGATCGAAAATTTGGAGCTGAGTTTCAGACTAGTTTCTTCTCAAATGGGTTTTTTGTTTAGGTTTTAAAACTTCTTAGTGAAAAATTTATAGTGAACATTCCATGATGACCTGTTTTAGATGAAATTTTGGAGCTTGCAAAAACCCTAACTTCCTCATATCATATATCCTAAAATATAGTGAGACAAGATCTAAAATTTGGACCCGAGGTTCAGTGTGATGTCATCCAAAACAATTTTCTTAGCTTCTGAAATGTTTCAGAAAAAAGTTATAGTGAAAATGCCATGATGGCCTGTTTGTAACAGCAAAACCCTAGAATCCAAAGATCTGATACCAATTGTTATGAAACTAGCTCACAAAAAGATAGAAAAGATAGATGAATGCCTTCGAAATCAGCGTCTTTGAGGGGGAAACCTCCTTTACATTACATAAATGAACAATTATTGGATGATACAAATGAAAAGACCTCCTTTCTATATATAGGAGTCTAGGGGGTCATAATATAATCAGAGCTGACATAACAATAATAATGTAAGGGCAGAATAATAACAATAGTGGGCTTTTATGGGGCACAATAATAAAAATTTAGAGACTACATGGGCACACAAGGGGATTGTACTAATAAAAATAAGGGGTTACACTAGTAGTATAGGGACCTAACATATACATTCCTTCCTTCCCAAACACTTATATCTACCAATGTTTTCTCTCTTTCCTGGGTAGATCTACACAACCGTGGCCAATACTTTCCTTCCCTAACTGCTCATTTTGCATCTTAAAGAGGAAATATTCACAGTTAGCCTATGAGATTATACAATGTGAAGTCACTGGATTTCCCAACTACACATTGCATAGTCATAAGACTCATCCCTAATCCATGGCCATTGGTATTGTACAATGCACAATTTCTCCCTTAGTCTGCTTGGTTGGGATTGCGCATTACATAGTCCTAGGCCTCTAGTTGTGACCTTACCTGCTAATACTGTACAATAGTTCACAAGCCTTGTCTTCCAGCATCACCCCAAGAATTGTGCAATCTTTCCTCTTAGTGTGTGATTTTCTACCTATATCTTGATGAATAAACTATTTTTCTTAAGTAAATTTGTGTTTTCCATGAGTGCATCTTGTTATGCAGGTACTGCATCCTTTGAGTTTATCTCTCTCCATCAGATTGTTATCATAATGGCACCAAAGAGATCTCCCTCAAAGGACACCAGAGAGAGCAGAACTAGTGAGATATATGAGAGTGTTCTTGCCACTATGTCAATTCTTTTAGACACTCACTATTTATTAAGAAAGATGCAGACATTACATGGAAAAAAATGAAAGAGGTTTTCTCAGCAACCAACTACAAAGTAGATCTTAAGGACATACATGTTTATATCAATTTCCAAAAGTCAGGATTGCACAATATCACATGCATGTTTCTAGTCTTTCCTTATTCAGACATTATGAACTAGTTCCTGTCACACATAGATGAGAAGAGCATGATCCTTAGCAGTGTTAGTGGACAAAGGCTTTCCTCTTTTATGGCACATTATTTTCAGTGTATTTATGATTTTCCGCTGCCATAAGCCTACATGGATTCCCACTTCTATACAATCACCATTTACATGCATGCAAAATATGTCATCAAAGGTTGGGTGAAAAAACCATCAAAATTTTGCTAGACACCCAACAACACTTATAAGACCAAATCTCTAAGGAAATCATTTCCGTACATGATAGTTCTATGTTTCCATATCTATGGTCAAAAGAGTATTGCGACCTTTCCTTAAGGATGGTCATTCTTTTTTTCATCAAATTATGAAATAAATAAAACCATTTAACTGGTCAAACTTGTTGGCTCAACAGTTGAGGGTCCATGTGACTAATGCCAAGAACCCTCCCAAGGGTAATCAAGCCAGGTTCTACGTGTTGTCTTACTTGATAGATGTGATATGTGCTCCAAATTCTTTTCCTAGCATGAGTTGGACTTGGTCACCAAAGGAACTTACTATGCATATTCACTCCAAGTTTCTTTTGAAGTGTAGCTACAAAGGAGTCATGGAGAAGCTGACAGATCACTTCCTCATTCCATTGTACAATATGATCTTTGAGGAAGAAACAAATTGTATGTCCTGTGAGGTAATGGAAACAATGTTAGAATTGGCTGGTTAGTTTGCCTCGATAGATGACACTTACATCAAAGTGCTTGGCAGTCAGAAGTATCCTTTTTTTCTACCGATCTATGCCACCAACAAATTGGTCATGCAAGAAGTAACTTATTATCTTTTCATAGGGTTTTTAGGAGTATTGCATAAGAAGACTAAAGCACCTTGGTTGGATTTTCCTTTAAAAATTGGATTATACGAGATCAAGAATCTAAAGGATGATGAGATTGATATATAAGTTTTCATTTGGTTGCATAGACTATAATTTGTATGATCCAAAGAGAATTTGCAAACAAAACTATGCAAAGATACATTTTAGTTGGACAAGTAAGACTTAATCTAGACCCAAGGAGGAAAAGATAAATAATTATTACAATGCATCTATGCCCCATGAACTAGTCAACTTTGTAGTTACATCACAAGTTACTAAAAAAGAAGCCACTCCATAAGTAGAACCTTTAGTGAGGTGCAACCCAGTGTGTAAAAAGGGAAAAAAATTGTTGTGCATAGTCTAGTACAAGAATAAATCCACAAATGGAAAGCAGGCCCAATCATCTTGAAAGTGACCATACCGACATAAAGAAATAGAACGCAGAAGAAGAAAGAGGGAGATTTAAAGAAGAAGGAAGAAAAAGAGCAAAAGGAACATGAAGAAGAGAGGCAAAGACAAAACCAACTACTTGAAGAAGAGACCAAATAGTTACAGGATAAGGAATTTTCTCAAGAGATTGAAGATCTGATAGTAATCTAAGATATGGAGATAGAGCTGGAGCAAAAAATCCAAGATGTTGATCTCATGCCTTCCACACAGCAAATCACCACTTAGTCTCCTCCTCCTCCTACAATAGATCAAGCTCCAATCAAAGATGAAATTGCTCCTCTTGGTGAAGGTCTGGTGATGGATATTTATAGCTTGACCTATGATGAGATACAAAAGAAGATCATATAGGCAAGGAAGAAACAATTACTGAATGATCTCGCACATCCTACCTTCATCAAATAAAATGTGATCACGATGAACACCAATAAGAATCTAGGAGCCATTGTCGTAGCCAACTTGGCCTTTGCAGGAGCCTTCAAGACAAACACAAAATATTCGATGGCCAAAACTAAACAGATAGAAAATAACTTAAAGGCTGTAAGGAAACACATTTAACAACTCCAGGCAGAGGTCTAGAAACTAGCTCTCACATAGGTGTACCTAGAAGATCTCAAGGCAACCATAATTGATGAAGTATTGGCATTAGGAGACACTATGAGGAACCTTTATGAGGAGCTAGTCATTGTGCATAAAGTAGTTGTCTGCTAGCATGGAATGCAACAAAATAAAGAGAATGCTAGATATCTCAAGTGTGATCATACAACCACCATTGTTGTGCACGAGCTGGGAATGTAGCGCAGAGGTGAACCTCCTGAGTTGGTGAAGAAGAGAAGACAATAGGCTGAGTTGGAGAAAGTAGAGGTTCAAATGCTCATCCAAAGAAACAAACAACTTGGCTCATTCATCATCAACATTCAAGCCTCTTATGCATGGTTATATAATAATTTTTATTTCTTGGTGTAGTCACACAAGATCCCTTCAATTGGCACACTCACTGAAGCTAAGGTAGAAACAACGTCAAACAGGAAGTGGAGGAATACTTGGACAAGTTCAAGAAAATCACCACCAAAGGACATTTATAGGTGGAAAAACATGATATGAAAAATTATATTGGTGGCTCTGCCAAGATAAACACCATGATGTTATTATTAAAGAACGAAACATGAATTGGCTCCAAGACCATGTGCCTAGATGTAATGGAAGCAAGAGGCTACTTCTAGCCTGATCCTATCACAAAGTTGGGGGAAGTCATCGCACAATATAAATCTTGGCATCTCTATGTCACCAAGAAGCTACAAGTTGAAGTGGCTTAGCTGGAGTTTCCCCAAACTTAAGCTTGACATGTTTGTCTTATTAGGTTTGTCTAGTTGACTCTACCCAATTTTGTCCTATATGGGTATATGTAATTTTGTATTTAAAATATTTTTTTGAATGGAAGTCTAAGTGTAAATTTTGGAATATGAAGTGTCATTATGTATAAGAAGTCAAAAGGTCATGAGGAAATTCAAACAGTCACAGAGGGAGATGGATATTTGTCTCATTTTTTATAAATATACCCTCATTATTCATGTAAAGGGCTTTTGGTTGAGCTTTTGGCTTAGGATCAAAATCTAGGGAATTTTGTTGAGAGCCTTGAATTCTCCTTAACATAGAGGTAGTATATTTCTTTTGAGGAGCATGTGTTGGCTTCGTGTTCCACTATTGGGACTAGTGGTTTATCAACTATATATGTATGTTTGGGACTTTCACTTTAATAAAATTTCATAGCTGGAACGTTTTCATGCATATGTTGTGAATATAGTAGAACTATTATTATTATGTTTGCAATATATTTTATTTTAGTTACATTGACACTTATGAACTATTTTGTTTGCATTATTATGAATCTTTGAATGTGTGTTGTTATGTGTTCCAATCATGGTTATCTTGTGAACTACTTTGCATGTTAAATCATTATTTCTTTTACACTCGTGTGTTCCTTTCAAGATGCATACTATTATAGGCTTCTAAGGGACTCACTTCTTCCCCTCTTGGAGTGATAGAACCTCCTATGCATTACATTTGACACTTCACAAAGTTATACACTTGTTTCACCAAATTCATGAGTACATTGTATGTGTTATCACAGCCAAGGCATACCACTAAAACCCGTTATTTCAGCAATCGACCCATATTTTGGATGGGACTCCTACTCCAAATGGTGTGAAGTCTAATTGGGAATTCATATCAGGAAGACTCCGTGAATGTTAGCAGGTCCATCACCATCAAAATTTATAGGACTAGAAGGAGGGCCATATGACAAGTTGAGCCTGTGAATTTTGTTTAAAACCTTTTATCCATCATGGTTTCTTCCCATATATTAACCCCAACATTGTTTTCCAAAGTTGCAAATCTAAAGTTCCCTCAGGGATAATTCATGGCTTGTAAAATCTAAAGTTTGATGGCGAGGGTGGAACAACCATTCTTGAGCACACCATTCACTTTCTTTAATTTTGTATTCATCATAAAATTCACTAAGGATACTTCTTTTAGGTTGTTCATCCTTAAATTAGAATTGCACGTTAAATAATGGTGTTACACATTGCCAACCGCTTTTATTCACTCTTTCGAAAATATTGTCAAGGAGATCTATCACACCTTTGACATGGATGATTATCAATCTATTTATAAGAAAATTAAACATCTTAGAAAAGCACTTGATGAATCTCTTCATTTTCACAATCATTTTATTCATTTGTGTTATGAATTTTTTGAGGATGATATCGATTGGAATTTCATGAAAGAGAAGTTTGAATTTCTTCTTAATATTTTGATGAATTCAATAGAATGTTAATCCTTCTAAAGTCTCCCAATATATACTAGTTATGGAGAACTTAAATCTACAATGGAAGAAGTTATTGTTCCAATTGATTCTTCATCTTCCCCTCATTAAACAAGTCCATGTGTGCAGGTTGAGGTTGGAGAACTTGAGAGCCTATCTATTAATCTACCACCATCTTCTCTCACCCCACATATTAAAAATTTAAATGTAACTTTTGATTGTGGCTATGATTTCACCAACGATGTTCCTTTTCCTCATCCTCCATCTGTTGGTTATTTTGATCCTCCTGATCGTGATTTGTTACATCCACTTGTTATAATTTATTTTCTTGGTTCTCACGAGGATCATATTCTCTATGGAGTTAGTGTTAACAAAAAAAAGCTTGTGATCACATTCATAATGACTATGTGTGGGACTCTATTTTTGAATAAGAATTTTTGATGAAAGATGTTCTTGCCTCTCTCTCACCTCTCCCTCATTATTCTGACATAATCCATTAACCTATTGCAATTGTCACACTTTTCGATGAGTCAATTTTTTAGAATGTTAATTTTAATGACAACCAGGAAGGTTGGATTGTTAGTTTTAAGTTTGAATAGGATGAGGAAAAATATTCTTTTTACAATCTCTCCCATCCATCATTCAATCATTTTGAAGAAAAAGAGAGTGAAATCTTTTGTTTGAAATACCCCCTCTTTATGATTCATCAATTCATGTGGATTCCATTTTTTCAGACGAAAAAGTTTCTGATTAGGGTTGTCATGGTTTATTCATGGACTCATATATGTGTGACTGTGTATCATCCATTGTCAATTTTTTTAAGCCATCGACCTTTGATGATCTACCTTTTGATTTCTTCAAGCTACTGAAAGTCATCGAGGCACTCTAGCTTGCACTAATGATTATGTTAGGTTCTCACAGTCTTGATGCTAGTCCCAAGCATGATTAATATAGTACTTTGTCTCACAAGAATCCTCATGAATTGATCACAAAAGTTGAAAATCAATATATCTTACGATATTCATGTCCTTCACTTGCTTTTCATGATCCTATTTCTCAATCATTGGAGGAGTCATACCTGGCAAGTTCATTTGCAAAACACATTTTTTCACGTTCTTCATGTTTTCCATGTTTGAAAGTTTAAAAGAATACTTTAGCATGATAGATTGTTGTGATGTGCATAAACACCATAATGCATCAATAGAATGTTTAGCATGTGTTTTCTTGTTATATTTTTCTTCTTGCATTTTCAGCCTTAGGATTTTGCAACATTTCATGATTTATCTTTCTTTTCAGCTATTATTCTTGAAAATATTTCTTGTTATTGATTCCCTCTCCTGCATATGTTAGGTAATGCTACAGTGGTTACATTCAAAGTTTCATTTTACGTGAGATTGGCCAAGATTTGGTTAGTTTAGGAGTATCATTAGTTATTTTAGTTGTTTTGTTGTTGCTTTGTTTTATTCTTCTCTCTTTATTTCAATTAAATTGTAATAAAGTTTTGCATGAGACTATGTTTGGTTTCCGAAGTAAGCATGGTGAATTATAAGAGGATAATTTGCAACTTTCAATGCTTGGCTTTCTATTTATTACTTCTCTTTGCATGGGCCTTGCATATTCTAGCTGATGATACCTTGATGGAAAATATATCCTTTCTTGGAGAGAACCTTTGTTGAATTGTGATTCTTGAATCTATAACTAGTGCCACCTACTCTAATCGGGCTTTTATGATTGATTAGTTTTTCCTTGTCAACTAAGTCGAGTAGAGTAAGGAGGGGAGGAAAATTAAACAAATGAATTGTATTTCAAAGTAGTATAAATATCCTTCTTTGAAGGAACAACCTCCTATTCTTTCAATAAGTTGAGATCCCTCTTCTACCCCATGAAATCAACAAGTGTCAATGCAAAGTTCTATGAAAAATACATAAAAAATAAAAAGGGGTGAAAGAAGAGAAATTCTTGCTACATAGGGAGGTGAAGCAAGCAACTTCGTCAAGATACTATCTAGGCTCTATGGAAGAGGATAAATTTTTGTGTTCCTGAAGTGACTTCGTCGGGGTACTGTCTAAGCCTACTAGTAGTGGAGCAACAACAAATATGAAAATAAATACTCTAATAATGCTTTTTCACTTGTGTATCTATATACTTCTCTTCCTTAGTCAAAGGAGCTAAGTTTGACTTTTCCTTGTGAGTGTGCCATTGATGAAGAGAATGGTAGGGACTATATCTATAACTCAACCTAAGTAAAGAAGTTATGGGGATTGATGAAATGAACAATACTTCTAAAATAGATATACTTGGTTTACAAGAGATAATACCCGCACAGAGTGTTGGAGTTCTACTAGTGTGTCGCCAAGTGTTGTAGCTCCTACAAGCCCCTTCCAAAAATTTCCCTACACTTTGATTCTGGAGCCTCCCTTTTGTCTATAGGAGCTTATATTTCACTATCATCAAGTATTCATGCCATGTTGAAGGATTATCCTTCCATGCATTTCTTTTGATGTATTTTTTTGACCCAAATCTGAAATATTTCTAACAAAATCTATCTCTTGCCTTGATCTTGCAACATTGTCAGTCTTTCCTCTTGGAACTACGTAATTCATTGTCTTAGTAAATTGCACTGAGCCTTAAAGATCTAAAATACACAATCATGGAAGGTAGGCTAGCCTTGAGGATCTAAACTATGCAACCATTGAAGGTAGACCATTCTTAAGGGTCTAAACTACGCAATTATGGAAGGCATGCCAACCTTCAGCTCAAAAAATTTGTAATCATGGGACTATGCATTGCGGAGTCCCAAACGTCAAGCTCCCTACTTGCTCGCTGACACTGCACAATGCATAGTTCAGGAGCCCAGTCCTCCACCTTCATCCTAGGAGCTGCACAATATTTCTTCCCGGTGTGTGAGTTGATGCCTAGATCTTGGTGAATAGACTTTTTTCTTGACCCAATTTGTGTTTTCCATGAGTGCATCTTGTCATGCAGGTAATGAAGCCTTTGAGGTTATCTCTCTCCATCATATTTTTATCATAATGGAACCAAATACATCCATCTCAAAGGACACCACAGAGATCAACACTAGTGAGATAGTTGAGAGTGTTCCTCCCACTATACCAATTCTTTTAGACACTCAACTAGTCATTAACAAAGATTCATACATTAGATGGCACATAGTGAAATATGTTTTCTCAGCAACCAATTAAAAGAAATATCTTGAGGATAGGCAGGTTTACATCAATGTCCTAAAGTGAGGATTGCACAAGATTGCATGCATGTTTCTGCTCTTTCCTTGTGCATACATTATCAATTGGATCCTGACACACATAGACACAAGGAGCATGATACTTGGTAGTTCCAGTAGAAAAGAGTTTACCTCTTTTATGGCACATGATTTTCAATGTATGTATCATTTTACACAGTTGGAAGACTACATGGATTCCCACTTCTATGTAGTTACCAGTTACCTAAGCACAAAAGATGTCATCAAAAGTTGGGTGAAAGAGCCATTCAATTTCCACCAAACACCCAAAAACACTTATAATACCAAATCTGTCAAGAAAGAATTTTAGTACTTGATAGTTCTATGTTTCCGTATCTATGGTCAAAAGAGTAATAAGACCTTTCCTGAAGGTAGGGCATTCTTGTTGCATCAGATTGTGAAAGAAGGAAAACCATTTAACTGGTTGGGCTTGTTGGCTCAAGAGATGAGGATCCATGTGACTAATGCCAAGAACCCTCCCAAGGGTAATGAAGCCAGGTTCTACATGTCTTCTTACTTGCTAGATGTGATATATGAGCAAAAATCTTTTCTTGGAATGAGTTAGACCTAATCGCCAAAGGAAACTATTATGCACATTTACTACAAGTTGATTTTAGAGTGTAGCTATAAAGGAGACATGGAGAAGATGATAGATCACTTCCTCATTCCATTGTATAAGATTTTCTTTAAGGTAGACCTACCATGCATGTCCTGTAAGGTGATGGAAAGAATGTCAAGATTGGTTGATTGGTTCACCTCACCGGATGGCACTTACCTCAGAGTGTTTGGTGGTCAAAAGTCTCCACATCTACTATCGAGGTATGCCAACGAAAAATTGGTCATGCAAGAAGTATCTTATCATATTTCCATAAGTTTTTTAGGAGTATTGAAGAGGAAGAAGAAAGCACCTTGGCCCTCTTCCTTTTCAAATTGGATTGTAAGAGATCAAAAATCTAAAGGCTCCTGATACCAAAGGAAAAGAGATAGAGAAGTTCACAATCAGTCACATAGAATATAATCCGTATGATCCCATGATACTTTGCAAGAAACACTATGCAAAGTTACATTTCAGTTGGTCGAGTGAGACTTATTCTAGACTTGAGGAGGAAATGATAAAGAATTGTTACAATCCATCTAAACCCTGCAATCCAGCCATATTTGCAGGTACATCACAGGTTACACCTAAGAAAGAAGCCACCCCAGAAGAAAAACCATCAGTGATGCACAATCTAGTGTACGAAAACAAGAAGCAGAAGGTTGTGTACAATCCAATAGAAGAACATAACTACAAATTGAAAGAAAACCCAATCATCTTGAAAGCATCCATAGGAGAAAAAGGAAAGAGAAAGTGGAAGAAGCAAGAGGAAGAGTTAAAGAATAAGGAAGAACAAGAAAATAAGAGACATGAAGAAGAGAAACAAAGATGAGAAGAACAAGAAAGGAGAAAAAAGGAAGAGGAAGAAGAAACACTGAAGAAACCACTGAAGAGGAACACAACTTGCTTATTGAAGAAGAGAGAAAGCAGTCGTAGGATAAGAAAATTTCTCAAGAAATTGAAGATTTGATAGTAATCCAAGGTATCGGGGTAGACGTGGAGAAGAAAATCCAAGATGTTCATCTCACGCCTTCCACACAATAGATCACCATTGATTCTCCTCCTCCTCCTACAATAGAGAAAGCTCTAAGCAAAGAAGATGAAATTTCTCCTCTTCATGAAGGTCCAGTGCTGGATATATATAGCTTGATGTATGATGAGATAAGGAAGAAGATCATACAGGAAATGAAGAAACACTTCCCAGATGATCTCACACATCTTGCCTTCATGAAAGAAAAGGTGATCATGATGAACACCAACAAGAATCTAAGAGCCATTGTATAGCCAACTTAGCCTTCACAGGAGCCTCTAATTCAAACACAAAATATTTGATGGCCAAAAGCAAATAGATGGAAAAGAAATTACACATTGCAAGGAAACAAGTTTAACAACTCTAGGCAGAGGTCCAGAAAGAAGCTCCCACATAGGTGTACCTAGAAGAACTCAAGGAAACCATACTTGGTGAAGTATCTGCATTAGGAGACACTATGAGGAACCTCTATGAGGAGCTATTCACCATGCACAAAGAAGTTTTCCACCTGCACAACATGCAACAAAAATTTAAAGATAATGCTAAATCTCTCATGCCTTTTCATACAACCATCGATATTGTGCATGAGTGGGGAATGAAACACAGAGTTGAACCTCCTAAGTTGGTGAAGAAGACAAGACAACATGAAGAGTTGGATAAATTAGGGGTTCATATGCTCATCCAAAGCAACAAACAACTCATCTCATTCATCACCAATATTCAAGCCTCTTGTGCATGGTTATATAATAGTGTGGATTTCTTGGTGAATTCACACAAGATCCCTTCTTTCAACATACTCACCAAAGCTAAAGGCAGAAACATGGTCAGACAGGAAGTAGAGGAATACTTGGACCAGTTCAAGCATATCACCATCAAAGGAGATTTAGAGGTGAAAAAACATGTTATGCAAAAGTATATTGGTGGCCCTGCCAAGATAAACACCATGATGTTATTTTTAAATAAGGTAATGTGAACTGGCTCCAAGACTGTGTACCCAGATGCAATGGAGGCATGAGTTTTTTTCCATCTTGATCCTATCAAAAAGTTTGGGGAAGTCATCGCATAGTATAAAACTTGGCATCACAATGTCACCAAATATCTATAAGTTGAAGTGGCTAAGCTGGAGTTTCACCAAACTAAAGCTTGACATGTATGTCTTATTAGGCTCATCTATTTGACTCTACCGAATTTTATCTTACATGGGTATATGTAATTTTGTATTTAAAATACTTTTGTGAGTGGAATTCCAAGTGTCAATATTGGAATATGAAGATTCATTATGTAAAAGAGGTTAAAATGTCATAAGGGAAGTGAAATAGTAATAGAGGGAGATGGACAGGCATCTCATTTGATAGGCTTGTCTATTTGACTCTACCAAATTTTCTCTTATATGGATATATGTAATTTTTTATTTAAAATATTTTTGTGAGTGGAAGTCCAAGTGTCAATTTTGGAATATGAAGATTCATTATGTAAAAGAAGTCAAAAGTTCATGAGGGAAGTCAAAGAGTAACAAAGGGAGATGGATAGCCATCTCATATGTTATAAATATACCCTCATTATTCATGTAAAGGCCTTTTGGCCAAGATTTTGACTTAGGATTGAAAGCTAGGAAGTTTCATTGAGAGCCTTGGCTTCTCCTTAGAATAGAGGGAGTATCTTTCTTTGGAGGAGTAGGTGTTGGCTTCATGTTACACTATTGGGACTAATGGCTTGTCAATTGTATATGTATGTTTGGGACTTTCAGTTTAATAAAATATTAGAGCTGACATGTTTTCATGCATATGTTGTGAATATAGTAGAACTATTATTTTTATGTTTGCAATATATGTTAATTCATTTACACTCACTCTTATGAATTATTTCATTTGCATTAGTATGAATCTTGTTGAATGCGTGTTGTTATTCATTTCAATCATGGTTATATTGTGAAATACTTTGTAGTTTAACTTATGATTCCTTTTAGTCTCATGTGTTCCTTTCAATTTGTGTACTATTACAAGATTTTAAGGGTATCACTTCTTCGCATATTGGTGTGATAGAACCTCTCATGCATTGCACTTGACACTTCACAAAGTTATACGCTTTTTTCACCAAAGTCACAAGTACATCATTCTATCCATTATCACAGCCAAGCATACCACTAAAACCTATTATTTTGGTAATTGTGTTGTATTTTAGATGGGGCTCCTACTCCAAATCACGTTAGATCTAATTGGGACTTCAAATTAGGGAGACCCATCAACACATTGGTATTGTTGTGCCCCATAGAAGCCCACTATTGTTATTGTTGTTCCCTTATATTATTATTGTTATGTAGGTCCTAATAATATTTTGACCATTTTCACTCCTATAATTACCAAGGAGGTATTTTCATTTGAATTATCTAAGAATTATTCATTTATGAGATGGAAAAGGAGGTTCCCCCCTCGAACTGGACTACATTTATTTGTTTCTTATCATTTTAAGTCACAAGGATCATAATAGGTTCCAACCTGATTGAGGAACCACCTTTGATAGAGGCACCCACTTCCTTCACCAAAACATAACAACCGCTTTTCACAATATTTCAAACTCGATTCAAAAGCTCAACACGATAAATAAATCTTCCAAATCTAATCCCATCAATGCATCTTCAACCAATTTTTCAATCATTAATAACAACCTTTTCTTTGTTTATTGTACGAATTCTAAACCTGTTCATATGCCCTGAAACATTTTAACAACAATAAAGGAAATACAACTTCTTTCCCTGAAAAAAAAATCTTCATGACTTTTCATGTCCCCCTTTTAGATTAAAAAAGGATTCTTTCCATTTTCCCCTTTTCAGAGTTCAATTTGAACCTTAAAATAACTCAAAAAAAATCACAAAATTTAATAGTTTAACAAAATACACCTTTTCAATCCATGTTCTACAAAATGCACTCTGAAATTCCATCAAAAGACTCAACATAATGCACTCCCAAGGTTAAGAAATATTATTTTGAGCTCGACTGAACTCAAACCCGTGACATCCCATGGATCAACAAGACTCAATACCAACTCTGTTGTTGTGTTCCTCATTCACGCATTCACAAAACAATGCTTTAAGTTGAATTAATCCATGGACTGAAACTTATTTGCTTAACAAAGCCACACAATGCATTCTCTTTCATATTGGATTAACTGTTGACAAAACCAAATATTTCTTTGGGATTTACCATAGATCCAAACACTATGTTGTGCATCTCAAACTAGATTGATTCACTTTACCAAACTCATGAAAGAACCAAATACATATTCGGGCTTCACCACAGTGTTAAACACCACATTATGTATCTCATACTAGATCAAATTACTTAACCAAACTCATAACAAAACCAAATATTCCTTCAGACTTCACCATAGAGCCAAAATCCACACCCTATATCTCAAACTAGATGAACTCATGATAAAATGAAATACACTTTTGAGCTTCACCATAGAGCCAAGGGCCACACCATATATATGTATGAGACCATACAAAATATAAAAACTTGCTATTATGTCTTCGATGCCAAAAATGTCGTTATGCCTACACCAGTAGACACACACACACATGTGTGTGTGTGTGTGCGCGCCCTCTAACCACGTTATGGTTGACACTAATTTGAGATTTTTGGCCAACATAAATTAGAATTTGGTGTTAGCATAGAACCTTCCATATGACCTGATCTGGTAGCTAGACAATGACCAGGGTAGCCCCTAAGGCTTTCCCAATCCTCCATATCATTATACCATGTGACCTGGTCCTTAGGGGTCCATGGTCAATCCAATGCTAATATTAAGGTGATGTCATTATGCCACATGCCACTCTCTAATTAGTGCCATGTGTCACTCATATTTGATCTTGGCCACACAAAAATATTTAATAGACATGCCATGTAGCACCTTGTCCTATTACCACAACATCAATCATATTGTCATGTCATCAACATGTGTACATCCATCTGTACTTGTGCTTCTATTTTTCACCAACACTTTGCTACCACGTTATCACTCTCCTATGTCATCAATGCACATGTACTTTCGTGGAAGGGTCCATGTGGCATTCAGTTAAAGGACCACCTAACACCTGCCATGTGTCATGTGTTCGATTGGTCTAATGTGGTAGAGGTTGGAGAACATGAAGAGCATGACCTCAATTTACCACCATGCAAGTTTGTGCTCCATCCATTGTAGATAAGATCCATACAAGCAGATCTGCCTTGAGGTGCACAGTGTTTAAGCTCATTAAAAAATGCACATGTCCACATACCAAGTGTTTTTGATTACTCACCAAAGAATGGATCTACCCTGAACATGCATGAACATTAACAAATTTTGTATTTTATATAGAAAATTTCATGTTTTCACCATGTTACTTTCAAATTGTCGTATCCTCTCATTCCAATGGAGTTTGACCAAGTCTAATATACCATTGGAAAGGTATCAACGAGGACTATCCAAGCATTCTATATACATAATAATTTTATTGCCATAAATTCATCTAAAATGTTCAATAATATTTTTTTTTTTATCATATATTCTTAACATCACAACACCATACCTCCTTTGACATCAATGGCATGATGTTGGTTGTCATCAATGACAACACTCTGCCCAATAATATGCCCCTTTGTAATTACTGGATACTTGCAAGAAATTGATGATCATTGATGGAAAATGGATTGATTCCACCTATCAAACTATTGGTCTAGAATATTCTTCTCCCCTTGTGAATTCCTGCTTTCTCTCTCCCTTTGACATCAATGGAAAATGGACCAATTGAATATGGTTTCTCATCTAAAGACTACTTAATCTCGAGGCAGTGTTTTTCACTACTTTTGTATTTGATTTTGGACCTACTCTAACGTGAATGAGCTCTCCTCATGTATATGGTTCCTATCACATGGCTATGCTCGCCCTATTAGTAGGTGGAAGTCATCCATATACTCCTTTGTTGAATTTAGTGAGCCATTCCTTCCTATAGGGAAGAAATTACTCCCATTTTATTTCTAATATATTCAAATATTTGTCTTAGTAAATATTTAATAAATATATCTGTAATTTTATATTTTATTGGAATTAAATTCCAACTTGGTTGTTTTATCTTCACCTTGTTCTCAAAGAAAATGGTACTTGATAGGAATGTGCTTTGATTTAGAGTAAACAACTAGATTTTTTGAGATCTTGATAGAATTAGTATTTTCACACATAATGGGAAAATTTTGATCACCATTATCTTGTATATCCTTGAGATTCTGCTTCATCCATAGAAATCGAGTACAACATGAGGATACTAAAATGTATTTTGCTTCAACAGTAGATAGAGAAATTGAAGTTTGTTTCTTGTTGAGTTGGGAAACTAGACATTTCCCTAGAAATAAAGCTCCCCCACTAGTGCTATTTTTATCATCAATAATTCCAACCCAATCTACATCTGTATAACCTTTGAGTGTAAGGTATGTTCCCCTTGGATACCATAAACCATAATCCATAGTGCCCTTTAAATATATGAATATTATTTTAATTACATTCACAAGAGACTTCTTTGGACATGATTGATATTTTCCCACCAATCCCACTTCATGCATGATATCTAGTCTTGATGTTTTTAAGTAAATAAGGCTATCAATCGTGGACCTCTATGTGGTTTGGTTTACTTTTGGAAACTTGTCATCATTGCTAAGTTTGCAACTTGTAATCATAGAAGCTCTTACGAATGCACAATTTTCCATGTCAAACTTCTTCCATATTTCCTTAAGGTACTTTCTCTGAGAGACGAAGATACCTTTTTTCGATTGATTAACCTAAAAGCTAAGAAGCAAAGAAAATTCCCATAGCATAGAAATCTCAAATTCCTTTTGCATGTTTGCTGCAAAACTCTTTTTCATGGAATCATCATCACTACCAAATATTATGTCATCCACATAGACAACAGTAACCAACATGTTATCCTTTTCAGTCATAACATAGATATTTTTATCTATTGTACCTCTATTGAAACTCTACTACTAAAAATATTTATCCAATCTGGAATACCAGGCCTTGTGTGCCTATTTCAACCCATACAAGGATTTATTTAGTTTGCATACAAGATCCTTGACTTTTGATACTCGAAATCCTTCTGGGTGCTCAACATAAACTTATTCATAGATTTCCCCATTAAAAACTACAAGTTTTACATCCATTTAATAAGCCTTGAACCCTTTAAAATAGGCAAAGACCAAAAACATATTGATTGCTTCAAGTCTAGCTACTGGAGAAAATGTTTCTTCAAATTCCACACCTTCAGCTTAGGCATATCATTTACGTACGAGTCTTTCTTTGTTCCTTTCTACTTTTCAATCCTCATTGAGTTTGTTTCTATAGACCCATTTAAGTCAATCACATTTTTTCCTTTTGGTCTTGGAACATATTCCCATGTCTCATTTTTCTCAATATGATCTATCTCTTCATTCATAGATTTGACCCAATTTTCATCTTAAATAGCTTGAGAAAAAGTAAAGGCACCATTAAGGATAGGAAGGCTAAGTTCTATTGGTGTGATGCACTAATAATATTTTTTCTTGTTTAAACTCCTGATTCTTTATCTCCTGGAATTTCATTATCTGGAAGAATTTTATGAACATATCTGGATGGAGTTTTTGAGTGAAATGACTCATCTTCTTCTCTTTAATTTTCATCACCATTTTCATCTGATTGTCATTATTGGTAAATAATTAGTTGTTGTTTGGCTTGGGGCAACAATTCATCTACATTTACATGAGGAAATTATTCGTCTACTTTTACATCAACGCATTCAACAACTTTTCAAGTCCTTTCATTATAAAATATTTATCATTTTATTCTATGGAAAAATCCATGGAAGTATCCTTCATCATATCTGGAACCAAATTTCCCTAGATTTTCTTCATTTGCCTTAATGTAGCATTTGCTTCCAAAATTTTTGAAGCATTTGATTATGGATGGTCTTCCCTTCCATAGATCGTAAGGAGTTTTGGTATTATTTTTCCTTATTGAAGCTCTATTCAAGATCTAGGTTGTTGTGTTTACTGCTATTCCCCAAAATAGGTGTGGCAGTTTAGCTTTAAAGAGTGGACATATTGCCATATCTTGAACTATTCAATTTTTTCTTTTAGCCACACCATTTGTTGTGGAGTTCTTGTAATAATGAAATGTCTTCTAATTTTTTGTTGTTCGCAAAAATCATTGAACTCATGTGAGGTGAGCTAATGTAGGAGCATCCAACTCAACATTAACAATGTATTCTAGTAGACATAGAGGGTCTTGTGTTTCAAGGAAGTTGGTTTCCTAAGCATTGAGTTAATGCAATTATTTAATGTTTTGAGTGATTTTAATAAGAATAGGAATTAATTGAATATTGTGAGGCTTTATTGTAAATGTTCTCGAATATAGGAGAACATGAGATATTTAGGATATTTGAGTGATGAGAGGATTGAGAATTGATTGTAAACCTTAGATTAGGAATTATTTCATGATTTTCTGGATTTGAGAGAATCCTTAGGGATGAGAAAGAGATTTTAGGAATTTGGTTGAGGAGTTCATGGGTCTAAACCATAAATTGGTTTTAGAATCCCTTTGTATAAATGTAAGCCTAAAAGGCATGAACATGGGTTAAAGAGAGGTTGAATAGGAAAATAGATAACAGGTTGGAGTGTTTAAGAGTACGGGAAGATAATCAATAGAGGCCACAAATATTTTTAGGTCAGGCCTGTGCAAGACCGAGAAGTCTCGATATGTATCATTTGTTCATATTTATATATAAAATAGATCATTCCATAACTATGTTGGTATGTAGAATGAGTGTTAATGAATGAATGATATATGAGGTTGTAAGTTCTGCAACAGGGTTGTAGATAGAGTTCAAAGGGAGTACATAGAGGAGAGAATGATTTGGAGGATCATAATGGATCATTGGATCCATAGAGGGATTAATGCCAAAGCTTAGGAGGAAGAGTGCGTAGTGAAAGAGCAGCATGCCAAAACCTTTGAAGAAGAGTAAAACCACAACAAAACTGAAGACTTAGCGCAAATTATAAGTAAAAGGAATGAGAAGAGGAGTGAATATTGATGCTCAGTAACCATTAGATTTGGGGAGATCAATGGTTGAGATCGAATCGGAAGGAAAAATACCATATCGGGAAGGTGATCATACAGTTTAAGTTCCAAATACCATATCGGGAAGGTGATCATACAGTTTAAGTTCCATAAGCGGAAAACCCAATTACACTAAGAAACGGTGAAAAACACAACCAGAATCAAGTTTCGGACTTGAAATATTATGAAGGTTGGCCTAGACCCTTATCGGGTCTGGAAGTTTGACTGGATTAGTGATTTATAGGTGAAGGTGTCCGACCATAGAGGGGATCAAGAATCTAGATAAAGAGTATGATCGATGGCCCAAATCTAATCATTAATCACATTATCAACAATTTCAAGAGGCAGAAGTCGGACAATGTATACATCGATAGTGATAAACTGATCAGTGGTCGCAGATCGGCGTCATTTCTTATCAGAGTTCGGAGGATTGACACAGTGGGAGGTTAATAGGGAAGGTGGACCCAACAACTTATCATGGTGAATATATAATATTTGGAATTCGCTAACCATGTTTGGAGTGGGATTTCAATGTAATTCCATGTGTTGTGTAATATGACCTATAACAATGCCGATAGCTGGTTGCGATAAAGGTACAACCTTGGGTTCTGTGCAGAGGTCGTATGAAAGGTGGAAGGGAAGGTTTTGCACGTATTTTCTTTTGTAATTGGTTTATAAGGAAAATAACGCTGAAGGAGAAGGTTTATGCATGAATTATGTATTTCAAAGGTTAAAGCGCTTGTTATATATATATGTGGCTGATGGATTAATTAAGGCTTAAACTAAGGTTTAGAAGGGTTTCAACAATCCTGATAAGGAAGAATTGCTGGGAGGCTTTAATGAAAGCTTAAAGGAAGGTTGTGAAGAGGTAGAAACTTCTGATAGGAGGTTTGGCAGGGTGATTGAGTTCGAATTCAAAGGAACTGTAGTTAAAAGGGCCTAAATCACTGATAGTTAAATATTTGACTCCTTAGGTGAGTTGCATTCCTAAGACAATGGATTTATGCATAATATGGGTATGTGCACGGGTAACCTTGTGGCATTGTGGTATCAGATCTGAATTATAAATGAACTATTTAGTATCAGGCAGAAGAAAGCAATAATGGGTGAAAGTGTCTTGAAAGAGTTCAGGACAGAGATATTTGGAAAGATGTGTATGCAGACAAGGGAGATCAGATCCTATTCTGACAGTCAAGCAACCAGAGTACAGCTAAGAGAATGGATAAGAACAATTAAGTTCTTAGAGGCAAGTAAGGTAGAATTAAGAAGAGATTGTAGGAAAATAAAGAATCCATAACGATGTTTTAAAGAATGGAGGTTCACTCAGATGTGAAGAGTCGTTGAAGAAATCATGCAGGTATTGTTTTATTTAATTCTGATTTGAGTTTACTGACAAAGAAATAGATTTGAAGATTGGTAGTTGTAGCTAATGAAGTATCTTAGCAAAAGGAGATCAAGCCTTAAGAAGCAGTAATGAAGGAGACTGTTAAGGATTTCTGAGTGGAAGAAAACTCAGCAAAGAAGGAATTGTTGCTAATAGTTAAGCTTTACCAAGATAAAGATGGAGGATTTGAAGAAAGAATCATATTCTAAATCTGATTGACAGTAGCTAAATATTGAAGATTTGTACATTGGAAGCACGAAGATCTACTGAAACAAACTTGCAAAAATGGTGAGGTCCTGAAGGTAGGTGAAGGTATGCAATTTGTGTAATGATTAGCAAATATTGAATGAGTGGAATTTTAGAGTAGGATTACAGTAGTTAAAATGTAAGAGGGACGTTTGTAAGTTTTTGGAGTAATAGAGCTTGAAGATACAACTAAAAGCTAGTGGAAAGGACAGTCCATTCAAAAGTGTAGGTGAATGGGAGGACAAGATCATATAGATATCTTGAAGGTAAGATGATATGGTTTTATTTTAATTAGGTTTGAATATTGAAAAGTTGTAGTCTTTGCATTGAAGCAAAAGTATTGTTGCAACTCCCAAAGGCAATTCCATAAAGGATGTGGGTAGAATCGCTAAGAGATAAAGGAAGCTGGTAAAAGTTTCTAAGTGGAAGCAAAAATGTGGCATAACCTTGAGAAGTTCCAACAAATATTGCATAAAGAGGATAGTTGTGTTCTTAGAAGATGTAGATGAGTTGAATCCTAGAAGGAGAAAAGAGAAGTGCTCAAAGGAGGTTCCAGAGATAGAGAACCAATTGTTTGCCAAAAGACTGAGTGAGGAGAGCTTGGTGAGGTAAGTGGCAGCAAGGAGGATTTTCTGTTGTAGAGGTTTTAGTGCAACTCATAGTGAAGTGAGTGAGGAACTCATAAGAGATGGAGAGGATGATGACTAGTGGCAATCATAGTAGAGGTTTCGAAAGAGATCACAACAGGGAACAAAACGAGAAGGATGACAAGGAAAATGGCATACAGGTGCAGTTAAGAAAAGAGGAATATGAGAGTGGGAAGGATGAGATAGCAGTTCAACTTGAAGTGTTAATCTAGATGTTGCAAAGAAATGAAGCAGACCAGAAGCATGGTTATGTCATGAGAAAGAAAGTGAAGTGGCAGAGGCTACAAGAGAAGAGGAATCAACAGGCGAATATGCAGATAATAAAGAAGCTAAGGGAACTTGAACAAATTATAGATTCCAAACAGAGAACAGAGAGGCTTGAAAGGGTTGAGCTACAATAAAAAAAAATATTCTGAGGAAAATGTTCAAGTTTTGATATCTGAACCAGAAAGTGGAACATTACTTTTTGAAAGTGATGAAGAGCCAGAGGAGTTGAATCATATGAATGATGCAGAGCAGCCAGAAGACTTGATGATTGAAGCATCAAGTGAGACCAGAAGGTCTTGTATTTTTAAAACTAATGATTTGTGTATGATTGCAGGTTTGGAAGAGGATAGACAGTCTTTTAAAGATGTCAAAGATTTGAAAGAATACCTTCTAGAAGATGAAAGTTTTGAAGCAGAATATTACAAGGAGACTGGAAAAGAATTATTTCACTGCAGTGAACAAGTGCTAGAAGACATCATTGAAATAGATGATAAGAAGGAAAGACTTTCTGATAGTCTCAAGAGTTCTTTGAGTTTGAATCAGCATACTGATGTGCTGAAAGAAGAAGAGATATTAGAGCAACATACTAAAGTGTTGCCAAAGGAAGAATAGGTACTGAAGACTTATATTTTTTATTATAATGATTTCCTTATAATTTGAAGATGTTGTTGCAGAAGCTAGAACATATTTGGCACAGGTGGACAACGAAATTAAAGAAGAAAAGGAAGAAAACCTACTAAAGGATGTCAAGAAAGATTTAGCAGAGGAAGAAGGACCATGTGATGATGGGTCAATAACAAGTGAGGAAATGGGAGATTATGTAAAATTTCCAAAGTTCACTCCACATAAAATCATTGAGTTATATACATAATTAGACTTTCAAAGGATAAAATTAGAAGAGCAGAGGATAAATGTTTAGGATAAATTGCTGAAGAAGGATGACAAAGAAGTTGTCACAAATGAAAGGCAAGAAGAAGTTGATAGGTGCAGGAAACAGAAGTAGGAAATTGTTCTGAAAAATGATATAGCAGCAGTAGAAAACATGCAGAACAACAGTAAAGAAGAGAGTAAGTATGAAAAGGGAGCAATCAAAATAAGTGAAGATCAAGCAAGCATGAGAGTTCAGTAATTAAGAGATGAAAACAGTCAGCAACCTAAGGATATACTGGACAAAGAAATTGAACTGATAAGAAGGTTAATGGTGAAAGTGTCTAAGAAGAAAATAATAGCAAGAAAGAAGAGGAGTGATAACAAGAAGAAGGCAGTGGCAAACTATGAAAGAAGAGCAAGTGGAGCATTACAGCACAAGGTATGGAGATCTAGAGAATAACAGCAAATAAAAGTAGCAATAGAACGATTGACAAGTAAGGACAGGTTACAAAATAAAGTTTGGGATCTAGGAGGAAACAATTATCTAGACTTATGACTAGGTGGCCATAAATTTTCTTACACAGGGATTCTAATGTAGGAGCATCCAGCTTAACATTATCAATGTATTCTAGTAGACATAGGGGATCTTGTGTTTCAAGGAAGTTGGTTTCATAAGCATTGAGTTAATGTAATTATTTAATTTTTTGAGTGATTTTAATAAGAATAGGAATTAATTGAATATTTTGAGGCTTTATTGTAAATGTTATCGAATATAGGAGAACATGAGAGATTTAGGATATTTGAGTGATGAGAGGATTAAGAATTGATTGTAAACCTCAGATTAGGAATTAGTTCATGATTTTGTGGATTTGAGGGAATCCTTAGGGATGAGAAAGAGATTTTATGAATTTGGCTGAGGAGTTCATGGATCTAAACCAAAAATTGGTTTTAGAATCCCTTGTATAAATGTAAGCCTAAAAGGCATGAATAGGGGTTAGAGAGAGGTTGAATATGAAAATAGATGGTAGGTTGGAGTGTTTAAGCCCATGACAGATCATGAATAGAGGCCACAGATATCGAAGATCAGGCCTGTGCGAGACCGACAAGTCTTGATATGTATCATTTGTTCATATTTATATATAAAATAGATCATTACATAACTATGTTGGTATGTAGAATGAGTGTTAATGAATGAATGATATATGAGGTTGTAAGTTCTACAACAGGGTTGCAGACAGAGTTTAGAAGGAGTACACAGAGGAGAGAATGATTTGGAGGATCATAATGGATCATTGGATCCATAGAGGGATCAATGCCAAAGCTCAGGAGGAGGAGTGCGCAGCGAAAGAGCAACAGGCCAAAACCTTTGAAGAAGAGTAAAACGACAGCAAAACTCAATACTTAGCGTAAATTCTTAGTAAAAGGAACGAGCGGAGGAGCAAAGATTGATGCTCAATAACCATTAGATCTGGGGAGATCAATGGCTAAGATCGAATCAGAAAGGGGAAATAGCATATCGGGAAGGTTATTATACAGTTTAAGTTCAGTAAGCGGAAAACCTAATTACACTAAGAAACGGTGAAAAACACAGCTGCAATCAAGTGCCGAACTTGAAATATTATGAAGGTTGGCCTAAACCCTTATCAGGTTTGGAAGTTTGATCGGATCGACAATTTATAGGTGAAGGGTTCTGACCATAGAGGGGAACGATAGTAATAATGAGATGGATCCTAGACCGTCGGATCGAGAATCCAAACCGATGACCTAGATCTAATCGCTAATCGCATTATCAACGGTTTCAAGAGGCATAGGTTGAACAATGTATATGCTGGTACACTGATAACGATAAATCGATCGGAAATTGGAGATCTGTGATCACTTATCGGAGTTCAGAGGATTGACGCAGCGGGAGGTTAACAGGGAAGGTGGACTCAACGACTTATCGTGGTGAATATATAATATTTGGAATCCGCTAACCATGTTTGGAGCGGGATTTCAATGTAATTCCATGTATTGTGTAATATGACTTGCAACAGTGCCGATAGCCGATTGCGATAAAGGTACAACCTCATGTTCTGTGCAGAGGTTGTACGAATGGTGGAAGGGTAAGGTTTTGTGTGTATTTTCCTTTGTAATTGGTTTATAAGGAAAATAATGTCGAAGGAGAAGGTTTATGCATGAATTATGTATTTCAAAAGTTAAAGGGCTTGTTATATATATATATATATATATATATATATATATTATATATAATATATATATATATATGTAGCCGATGGACTAATTAAGGCTTAAACTAAGGTTTAGAAGGGTTTTAAGAGTCCCGATAAGGAAGAATTAATGGGAGGCTTTGATGAAAGCTTAAAGAAAGGTTGTGAAGAGGCAGAAACTTCTGATAGGAGGTTTGGTGGGGTGATTGAGTTCCGGTTCAAAGGAACTATAGTTAAAAGGGCCTAAATCATTGATAGTTGAAGATTTGACTCCTTAGGTGAGTTAAATTCCTAGGACAATGGATTTATGCATATTTATGCATACTGCGGGTATGTGCAGGGATAACCCTATGTCATGAGCTCTTCACCTCTATTGGTTATTTGACATTCTATCTTTAAATCAATTTCATTTTCCACTAGAGCCTTGAAAACTTTAAAATTTTTAAAAGCTTCTAATTTATCTTTAAGAAAAGTAACCCAAGTCATTCTTGCATACTAATTTATGAATAGTCTAAAATATGTTTCTCCTTTCAGATTTTGAGTTATGGTTGGTCCACAAAGGTTAGTTCAAATGATTTCCAATGGCCTACGTGTTGAGTATTATTTTGTTTTGAAGAAGACCCTAGTTTGTTTTCTAAACTAACATTCTTTGCATATGGCATTATGAGGCCTTGATATATTAAGCATGTCCTTAATAACCTGTTCTCTTGTAACTTTTAACAAATTATCAAAGATGATATGTCCTAGTATTCTATGCCATAACCGCTATTGTGGTTCCTAGAGACAACCCCTAGGTTGATAATAAAAGTGAGTTCCGAGGACATCTTAGAGTTTTCGAAATATATCTATTTCAAAGGACATCAAACTGGTTCATATATCTATTTCAAAGGTTGATCTAGTAAACACACATAGTGAGTATTATGTTCCTAAAGAATTAATATTCGGGTTCGATCACTTGCACGTAGAAAATGTAGTTTCGTAGGTCGTTGCAACATGAGTGGAAAGTAGAAAATAGAGGAGGGGTATTAATACAAAGGGCTAATATTAGAATCATGTTCATTAAATTCCCTTAGAAATATGGAAGAGGTGATGAGAATGAAATTTAGAAAAAGTGGAGCATAGTTTAAGGACACATGGAGTCACTAGGTTGGACGAGAAGTGGATGGGGAAATTCCCTCATCCCCTAGGGAAAATTTTAAGAAACCCCCCTAAATTTTATTTATAAAAAATGGGTGAATCCCCACGATACATAGGAAAAATGGAAGGCGATTTTATCAATAATGTAATATGTATATATAATTTATTTGGAGAATCTCTCACTAGATTATATTATCTTGTAAAATCATGGTGAATATGTTGTAGTAATTTTTCTTTTTAGTTAAAAAAAAGAGTATAAAAGCATAAAAAAAATAGATATATATGTTTACTAAAAAGTAAAGTACAAACTATAGTTGTATTGAGACTATGGTGCAAGTCCAAAGTTTGGGTTCATAAAATAAAAATATATTTTAAAGGAAGTAGGCCAGCTCCAGGAGTGCCAAGCGGAGAAAATTGTTAAAAATCATGCAACTGCCAAAACACCTCGTCGTGCCATACATTGGGCCTGCTCCTCCTCCGGCTCCGACATCACAACTAGCTCGACATTTATACTGCAGGGTGACCTCGAGTAAGTGCTTTTGAAAAATCAACATTAGGGTGATCGATGACTATGATCAACCCCAATGACATAAAGGGACGAAACCACTTACTGCCAGGGATGCCCCTGAGGCTGGTTTCCACATCGTCACTTCCATGTCACTCAACTCACTCCACCTCAAGCCACCTCACCCAATACACTTCCATGTCACCTGCCATGTTGGCTGCCACATCGTTGTTCCACACTGTTTTGTCTTGACTCTCCATTACCTTAATTATAATTTTTCTGCCATTTGTCATTGAAAACCCTGATTTCACTCATTTCTTCTATTTTATCTTCCATATTCAAATTCACTCTAGATTCCAACTCCTTATCTTGACGACCGTCGATAATTGAATCCGTTAGCAAGCCACTTTTGAACTACCAAGTATTTACTATTTATAGTCTTAAACTACCTCATGTTTTTGAAAGTAAATATGAAAATGAACAAAAACCCCACTTTATCTAGTTCTTCGACCCATATACCCCTAATGGACATGGAACATGATATTTTTTATATTGTTTGTCCATTGAATTTAATGGAAGCCCATCAAAACATTTTATCCAATCAGGTTGAGTAAAAATTTTCTCTAGAATAGTTAAATCAAGCTTAGTCATTGTAATTATCCCTCAAACTTACTTTTTCCCATAATTCATCAGCTTGTTAA
Organism: Pinus taeda; assembly: GCA_000404065.3. Taxonomy (NCBI): domain Eukaryota; kingdom Viridiplantae; phylum Streptophyta; class Pinopsida; order Pinales; family Pinaceae; genus Pinus; species Pinus taeda. The sequence continues at coordinate 96,256 of APFE030112914.1, forward strand.
CCTCATATTTATACCCATAGATATGTTATGTAATGAGTTCCCTTTATGAAAACATTATGCATGTGTCTTCCTTATTGATTCGGCAAGCCTTAGATTTTCCCCAATTTGATAATTACCCTACTTTTTGCGACGAGACCATTTTTCTGTCTACCAAAGCTTGTCAATAAAGGATATATGTAAATTGTATAACTTATCTTTTCCTCCAAATATATTTATTCCACCAGTCTATAGAATTTCCTATAGTTTGTCTTTCTGAAAATGCCAGGCTAGTGTTATCTGTAATTATGGGAATTTTGGGAAGAGATAATACCACAGTGGTTGATTATCAACCCTTAGGGATTTTCCATTTAGTGATGCAACCTGGAATTGTGTTGGATATTCCCATTTTTTGGGAACATTCCATTAATATACAACTTCTCAACTTCAATATTTATGGGTGCTTTAGGTTTCCTTCCTTGATGGTATACCTCTTCCTATATGTTCATGTTGACCAATTCATGGATTTGGGTCTAAATGTCATGGATATAAATAATAAGAAGTAGACAGTGATAAATTGGACTAATATCATTAGGTGTAGACAAAATAATGAAGGATTATCTTTTTACCATGCTTCTTTCATATCGATTTTCTATAAAAGCATTAATAATACTACTCCTACGAGAATTTTTCTAAAGGCTCAAGTGGGCACCATCATCTTTAAGTGCCACTATCACCCACACTAGGTCATATCAAAGAGGAGGTTGGAAATATTTTGTGCCCCTTATATCCATGAACCAAAGCTAGAACTTGATAAATTGGAAAACTATGGCTTGGTGGAGACACAAGAGGGTATGGAGGTAGAAACCCATATTCCTATTGAAAGGGGCTGAAAAGAAGTGTTGTTGATGTCATAGATATTGATGTAGAAAGTTATCAAGGTAGTAAGAAAGAAATAATGACTGGAGGTGAGAAAAAATTTAAACAATTCATAGAAATATCTTCAAGTGGCGTTGGTTTTCAGTTGCAACTGGGAGGGATGAAGTGGGCACCATCATCTTTAATTCCATATGAAGAAGAGAACAGTTCCTTAAATTTTTTAAAATATACCTATCAGCAAATTGAGGAGAGGAACATGAAGATAAAGTCTAATGTTATGGCTCCACTAAAAGCTCAATCCATTTCTAGTTATCAAACCAGACTTCTTTCAACTATGGATTTGGAAAGAAATCAGTTGAGTTTTTCTTTCACTCACCCTGTGGCCTAGTAAATTTCCTCTGGTGTATATTTTAGAATAATTTATTTATCTGTGACACTAAATATATTCCATTTCCAGATAAAATAAACCTGCATAGGTAGAAAAGGGAGTTAATGTATAATGATCTCATCTAAACATCACTCACATCAATAAAGGAAGAGGATTTATTGGGAAAAGTGATAGATCAATTAAAGCTGGAAAACGCCAATTCCAAATCTATTCATACTATGAATGAAAATTATAAGAAGCTGACAATCAAGCTTGGGGTTATGGGGGCTTCACTGGGGGGGCAATAACATACCACATAGGTTCATATTGGGGGATATATATTGAGGAAAAAATGCATAATATATTGGGGGATATATAGGGGGTAAATGGTTTTTATATTGGTAGGTATAAAAAATGGAGCTCAAAGTCAGTGAAAAAATATAAAGGGGTATAAAAAATGTTAATGAAAAAATGGATACCCACAATATCTAGTGGAAGCAGGTGTTTTTTAAATTGGTAGGTTCATCTTGGGGGATATATATTGAGGAAAAAAATGCATAATATAGTGGGGGATATATAGGGGGTAAATGGTTTTATATTGGTAGGTATAAAAAATGGAGCTCAAATTTAGTGAAAAAATATAAAGGGGTATAAAAAATGTTAATGAAAAAATGGATACCCACAATATCTAGTGGAAGTAGGTGTTTCTTAAATTGGGAAGGTGTATTGGGTTTGTATTGGTAGGGGGTTAAATAATGTGATTTTTAGGGGTGTTTTCCAATATGTAGTCAAATTAGTGGTATTTATTAATATGCCACGAATGCATGTGATAGGTCATAGGTTCATTGAGTGAAGCCCCCATGCTTGGGGTAAACTTAGAGAATAAAGAAACAATTGATTCCTTAATCTAGAGTGCAGAGTCTAAAATCTAGTCCTTAAGGAGGAAATTGAAGCTACCTACAATAGAGCATGTTCAAGCTCCAGAAGTGGCTCAAATCAAAAAAGAAAAAGAATTCTTCATTCATGAGTTACTCGAAAGGAATAAGAAAATAGTAATTCTTAAGGAGATCAATGTGGATCTACAATAGAATATAAACAAGCATGTATACACAATTGTAGTAAAACCTATTCTGAAGACCCAAATAGAAATCTTATTGATGTTATGATAGAATTAAACATATTAGAAGATGAATTGAAGAAACTGCATAAAAATATGGATGATGTAAAAGAAAAATTGAAGCATAAGGAGAGATAATTTAACATGGGCATAGAGAATGCAATTGAACATCACAATAAATACAAGTCAGCGTGTGATGAAATCATAGAACTAAAATAAAATTTAAAAGGGAATATGTCTCTTATTCAAGTGAGAGAGATCCTCTGGAATGATATCATTTAGAAAATCAAAGTAGTTTGGGATCGTATGGTAATCATATATGAATAAAAGGAAATGCTTAGGGCCTCTAAATCCATCATCTACACCAATAAAACTCAATGATAGGAAAGTCCAAAGTTGGCTAAAATAATCATTGATTATATAAATTCTAATTATTCTTGGGAATTAAGGGAAGTAGACATTGTAGAGGTGACAGAAATAAACAACATGGTGCAGACGAACATGTACAGGAAATAGGCAGAAACCAGATTGTTAGAATTTAGGGAATCTATGGCAACTTTTAATTCTAGTTTTGACGAGAGAGTCAAAGTAGGGTTACCTTCATGTTGGGATCAACAAAGCAACCTCCTTTCTTTGGAACAATATGAAATATTTTTGATGGAAGAAAAAAGTAAGATCAATGCATCTCATGAGAAAACAACTATTTCGAAAGGAGCTACAAATGTGAACTACTTGCAGAGGGACTTCTAGCAGTCATGGTTAGTCAAAACTTTATTCACTTAGAAGCCCACATACACCAAGGTAACAAACTTTAAAATTTCCTTCAACAAAATATTATAGTGTCCAATTCCTTACTTAACCCTGGAAGAAGTGTCAGAGCTTGATTTCACTAATGAATGTTCACATTGTGTGACCTGGAGCTTCATCAAGTGAGCCTAAAGTTGCACAAGAGTCCCAATTTAACAAATGACTATTTTTAAATAATTTCAACTTTTGGAAAATGTATCATTTTTGTAATTCTAAGAGTTATAAATTTCAAATAGTTTACTCTTTTAATTTTCATGACAACGAAATGGTTAAGTAGTTGTGATAGTCGACAATTTTGATAATTGTTTGCAATGTAAAATTTCATTTAAAAGAAGATTAAGGAACCAATTTTGGGTTTTCTACTTTGGCCTAGAGACAAAAACAATTATATGAAATCTACAAGATTTTCTTGGAGAAGTAATGAAATATCAAAGATGATTCTGTGACTTTATGTTGATTATGCCATGTTTCTTGTTCTATGTAAGTCATTTGTGTATTCCTATTCATTTAAGTAATTAGTTTAATTGATTGATTCCAGTTAGTTTATTAAATACATATATAAGATTTATGTCTAATTGTTTTTGTTCCACTTTCAAAGTTTCACACTTAGCCTTAATTATTTTTTTTATATATCATTTAGTATGTGACTTCATGCAAAACATGCTTATTAAATTCAAAACCTTCCATGAATCAAATGAAATTGAAAAAACTTATGATAATGTGGAATTGTCTTCCACTTTGGCAATGCTTCAAGCTCTAGGGTTGGTGTAGTTTTAAATTTGGGAAAGTGGATACAAGACTCTATACAAAATAATGTGAGTCTCATTCCAATAGGTCTCCTATAATGAATGTGCAGGAAGCTAGTACATAAACCATTTTTCTCTTCGCTTAGCTACCCATTGCTCATTGCCCTTTCCAAGTATCAATAGTTATTTTCCAAGAAATATGAAATAAGCATAGTACTCTACTAGATTCTAAAAGTGAAGATGCTAAAGTCATGCCGCAAAGTAAAAGGAAATAAAATAAAAAAATGTTCAAACCACCAAATATATAAAGAAAGCAGTAATAATTATAAAACTAGATGAATATCTATGAATCTAAGTATTGTTGTTGGATAAACTCCCCTAGGGTCTTGGGTGAATACCCTAGCAGACTGAAGGTTATCTATGCAAAGAAACACACATTCCATGCAATCATAATGCTACTATAAGCAAACTCTATGATAGGGGGCGTACCTGAGGTCCTACGTTCGAGAAGAGCCTCCCAGGGTCCAAACCCTTCTTGGAGTTCCTTTGCTCCTTTGACCTACAAAAAAAAAAATTCAAGAAAGTGCAACAGTATATGGACTAAACTTCATAAAGAAACCATCTTCATATTATAAGGAAAGGTAGTTAGTTATGCAATTAAACAACCGATCACATATAAATCATAACATGAATAAAATAGGAAGAAGATTTATATCAGGAACAAAGACATGTGTTTCTTTTATTATAGACAAAGAAAGTACAGAAAAGGAACAATTTCACCTGATTCGTCGTTTCACAGGCTCCAAGCGAAACCATCTCCCGGAGTCGTCCAGTCTCAAGCCTTTAACAAACTCCTTCCATGACTTACTCCATGATCTCTCAAGTAGTATGAAATCATCAACAAACACAAGGAAACAAGAGTTTCCTGTAGAATGGGTGAAGTGCAAAAGGCACAAGGATCTTCAGACCTGGTCAGGGAAATCTCAACATAAAATATTTCTCTCTCTTCTCTCCTCCCTTTGGCCTTCCCATATAATCCTTTTTATACTTCTCCCAAAGTAGTTTTTTAGTTGGGAATTCGTTGGGAACAGTTGAGCCACGGGCACTAACAGGTAAAACCAGTGATCTCCGCTCGAAATTAAGGAGATTTATTTTTTTTAAGTGGTTTTATAAATATACGCGGGTTGGGTATACACAGACCCGCGTACACATGCGTTTAGCTTAGGGAAATGTCGCATATAGGGAAAAAACACTGCTTTTTTAGATTTGGGACCAATTCTGGCAAGAGGGGTTTCCCTAGGCCATGAGTGCAGCTTCACAAACCTCAAGAGTGAGATTTGGAGCGATAACAAGCATGAAATAAGAACTAAAAGAATTCAAGGGACTAACATAATATTTTACCAAAACAAATACAAAACATAAAACTCAACAAAATTCTACAAACATAAGAAACATATAAACCATTAAAATTTTCCAAGATATCGAAGCTAGACATCAAAGTAGTTTTGTGTACATGAATGAGGCCATTATTGCTTTGTGATAGCTTATTAAATTAGTTATTTATCATTTAATACTACTCATACACTATCTATGTGAAAAGAAATAGGTCCCAGCTTCATCAAATCCATCTTCATTTCCTGTCATAGATAAGAAATAGACAATGTAATAGTTAAATATGAAACATCAATCTTAAAATAACATGCATAAAAGAAATGTAGTTGCAATGTTACAATTAAAAATACAAAATAAAGAGCCTATTTTTACCTAAAATTGACATATATTATTAATGGAACATGTATACAAAAATAAGATTCCCCTCACATATATCGAATTAGATTATGTCTTAGGGTATATAAATTTCCCAGTTCTTATCTTGGTCCTAATTTTATGCATTGTGAACATGATATTCTCCAAATTAACTATCATATGAGCCTCCAAAACATTATGTTTTTTATAAATCTCATTAGAGAAATTTGTTATATTGTTTTCTCCCCTTCTATCACAATCTGATTGTCAAAGAGCTAGTGTTATTTCATATGGAAAATTACTAATGTGATAATTTGTAACATATAACCTTAAACATGTATCCACATGTTTATAAAGCTTATTCCTCAACTTTGACTTCAATAATTATAGTGCACTAATCATTCTCTCATCCTCCATTGATCCCAAAATCATGGTTTGACACAAATATGCTAATTTGAAATATTCTGATATGTTTTCTTGTGGATATTGGCTAGTACATAAATTAGTCCATAATCTTGTTATAACACCATTTTCATTACTATTCTCCAAAAAAATGATATTTCTTCCACATTGTTTCAACAAATCATCCACCTTGTTGATACAATATTAATGAATCTAAATACCTTCAATATGTTCTCCATGTATCAAGACTTTCTTTTAAAAGTGGTATACTATACATTTTAATCTCTTTTGAAACCCGACTTTTAAATTTCTTGGACATTGACAATTGTTCAAATATTGAGGGTATATCACACACATGGCCTCCAACAATTCATCTCGAGGAAATCGTTTTCTTATCTATAATGATAGTGATCTTGCAATTTATATCAAATTATGTCTCACTAAAATCACAATATTATCAAATTTGTCTCTCGGCACGAGGAAATCTTTGGTGATTCATCATGTCTTTCTAATATAATGACAGGTGTTATCGCTCAGGTTGTCCCTTGGCTCCTTAAGGGATACGGCCGAGGTAGCACCAAACCAATCTTTGGACTGTGGGTCCTAGCCTACCTGCAATCACAGAGGGCTCTCTCTTCATAATTTAGCTTTATTTAGGGTGATTTTAGGCTAGTTGTTGAGTACAATGGGTTTTCTTCGTGTTTTGGTGGGAAGGAGGATGGTTTCAAGTAGAGAGGCAATGCATAGTGTGATAAGTTTCAAACCATTGGGCATGGAGTCAGGGAGTAGGATTGTTGGTGTGTTTTCTTGGTCACAAGAGGGATATGGATAAGATAGCTGCTCATGAAACAATTATTCAGGCTAAAAAGGATGAGGCGGAGGTCAGAGATGTAAGGCAACTAAGAAATCTTTCATCTGGCTGACAGAGGTAAGGTGAATGAACTCTATCTAGGAACAGTCAAGATTTCCTAAATAACAATCATACATGGATGACATAGAACAATTATGAGCCATGAGGTATTCATATTAATGCCTTTGTCAGAAGAAAACATATAGAAAATGTAGAAAATGAGTATAAAGTGTTTTAAGGCAAATTGTAGACTAGTCTTTCTTTCTGCAATCAAGATAGTGACAATGATACCAACATATATGAACTGACATAACGAAAATAAGATACACTTATTGGGCCATGTGACAACATAAGAATTCCATAATCACCCTTCAGGCATTAAAAAGAAACATAATAGACAGTCCATCGTCCAAGCTCTTGAGTAATATCTGATTATAAACACTCTCAATAATACAACGCAGGTATGGAGTGTAGCAAACCAACCAACTGGATTGAAAGTTTAAGGACTGATAGGCAATAAATAATCTCTCATTCAGCATAACAGAAGGGAGGTGAAAGAGCTTTGTCTAGGAGTAGTCAAAAAATCCCTAGATAACTGCTAAAACATGGGTGAATTCGAGGAGATATGAGCCAAAGGGAATTCATGCTCATTACCAGTTCAGATGAAAACATAAAGAAACAGTAGACCTTGAGCATAGAGTGCAGCTAAGCAAGTTCTAAGCTAGTTTTTCTATCTGCTATTTAAATGGTGATATATGTATATTATGAGCATAAATAATTGAAAAACAGAGGTGAGAGGCACTTATTGAGTCATGTTGCAGCACTAGAATTCCATGATTCACCCTTCAAACATTTAGAAACATAGCACACAGTCCATTTTCCAAACTTTCAGCAGTCTTTGATTAAGGAAAAATATCTCAGATGTACAGGACGAGTCTCTCTTGGAGTGTATCCACCGATTCTTCTTTTCTCCTCCCTTTTAGACTATCTATAGGGTGGCTTATATAGGAAAATATTTACAGACCTCCCTTGAACAGGTGTCAAAGGGGAAAAATATCAAAAAATATCTCTAAGGCAGACCTAAAAGAAATTTGTGTAGTAATTGTCTTGGATCCAAAGTTGTGCTGGAAGTAAATGTAATAAAATATCTAAAAGAGCTATGTTGGGGCATTTGGAAATTGGAGTTATGCAACTGAGGGCTGTGCATGAGAGAGCAGCCTCAAAATGGTCGAACAGTGGTCCTGGAGCTATGCGCTGGCCTCATGGCCATAACTCTGTAATAACTGCACATTGAATCCTTTTGTCCCCATCGTTTAGGCGGTTCCGCTGCTGCTGAGTGGCCTTGGAGCACATTAATTCTACTTTAGTGAGCTTTAAATGGGATTTTACTGTTTATTTGATTTGCTGGGGCCTTTTGATGTTCACATGCTTTGAAAAACAAATATCTTTCACTAATACTTTCGACCGACACTCTCTGCCGCTTCACTGATATGCCTTGGCACGCATCTGGGCTCTTTCTTGACCTCTGAATGCCTTTGAACTGTTCCTTTCAATCCATACACGGACTGTAGACCACTTTTTTCACCATAGTCGGAATTTGGCCGCTCTAGCAAATTAGAACATGCATTATCATCTAACAAAGAAACTAGTTGAGACAACTTCTCTCTGATTTCAAATACATCTTGAGAAGCTAGTAATGAGCTCTCTCTTTTGGAAAAAAAATCCCATGTAATCTAAATTATTACTCGGCAATGCGGAAAAACTTGATTTTTTAATTTGCTTTAGTTGCAAAGTACCGACTCCATTATTCCTTCACCTAATCCTGCGCTGAGAATTCCCATTGATTCCGGCTTGATTCTGTGCTGAGAATTCCCATCGATTCTAGTTTGATCGTACACTGAGAATTCCCATCGATTCTAGTTTCATCCTGCACTGAGAATTCCCATCATTACTGGCTTAATCCTACACTGAGAATTCCTATCGATTCTGGCTTGATCCTGTGGTGAGAATTCCCATCGATTCTGGCTTGATCCTGCGTTGAGAATGCCCATCGATTCTGCTTTCGGGAAGTTGCAAAGCTCTTTTTATGGTTTGACAAATGCAAGGCTTTATACTTTGAAGTATCTCTTTCTCCGCTCCTAAATGGATCTGCTCCAGTTTTGACTTTAGTTAGACCAGACTCGATATTTTCATCTAGCTCTATGGTTTTAGTTGCCTCATTTTTATCCATATCTCACCGATCCACCAAACAATTTATTGAAGGATGCCTCTGTTTAGTCAATTTAGTGTTCCTAAATTGATGTCATTAATTGTCAACCCGGGGCTCGTAAGCTGATGAAGTGAAGGTGTACTATATGTACTTAAGCAACCTCTTAAAGCTTTTTGTCGTTTGGGGTGTTGTTTGTGGTTAATTTATCTTCCTAAGATGGAGTGATGTATTTATAAACAGATGAGTGATGGTGTGTGTAAGGTGAATTCTAGATGAGTGAAGGTGTGTGATTAGTGGTTTCTAACTACTTGCTGAAAAGGAAAACTTGAAGGAAATAAATGAATTAAAATGAACTGAAAGCAAAGAACCACTTTCTAATGGCATTAGACACCATTCATGCTGCTGCAAATAAAAGGTAAGAAAATCACTTAAAAGACCAATGATAATGTTTATCTCTTCCTAACTCTCTGCCTCTAACACATAGTACTGTGTAAGACACGATTAGGAAGTAGCTAAAGATAAGTCTAAGAAATGATAAAGAATGAGAAAATCTACTTTTAAAGACTAGTTATAATGTTTTGCTCTTTTTAACTCTCTGCCTCTAACACATAGTACTGTGTAAGACACGATTAGGAAGTAGTTAAAGATTAGTCTAAAAAGTACCCAAAGCCAGCTGCAAGTGATTAGTATTCTGATCTCTAAAAGATAGACAATTTATAATAAAGAGACCATTCATATGTTAGCAGACAGATTTGAGAAATAAAACTAAAAATCAGCTATGAAAACAAAGTAAAGGCAGCAACTTTGAATCTGTCAACTGAAACTACCACTAGATATAAAGCAAATACATAACACACAAGCAATCTCGGGTTAAAAACCTGCAAAAGAACACTGCTGATCAGCTTAAAATAAAGGCTGGAAATGAAGTAACATGAAAGTAAATTACGATGTACATATGTCAAGAAAAGGAAATGTTGAATGGAAATAAGGAAATGTTGAACATAAAATACTATACAAGGCTAACATGAACAGGGGCCCTCCATTCATATAACCCAAAGAAGACTCAAGGTATTGAAAACTTCAGGAACAGCACTACTTCTATTACTCCATGTGCAGAAAATTACAGTCAAGAGTGCTAGAATAGCACTATTAAAACAGAGTCTAGGAATGCACTAAAATTATAACAAGTTCATGAAAACACAGCAATTCAAAAAGTTATATAAGCGTACGCAGACACAAGTTTTTATAGGCATCTGAAAGATATCCTAATGCGTACAGCTAAAACTGAAAAATAACTGACTGTCATGCGTAATTAAGGTTTAATTAACACGTCATAAGCCTGTGTGGATGAGCTGGAGGTTCTGGTCATTATGGGCATTGAATCCAGAGTTGGATTATGTCCCCCACAACCTGCGTAACACGGACAAGTCACCGTTTGGACTGACGTGACCCAACAACTTACGCATCACCCATCACCATTAAGCTGCCTTTGTTGACCGTAACTTGACCCTTGTTGACCGGAGGTACAGATGACGTGGATGGCTGAACAAATAGCACAGGAACCTCGAGCACCTTGATTCCTAAGTGCCCATGTGGCTCATTTGGCAAAATGACACGTGGAACCTTGAGATTAACAAAAAGGTTGCGGAATCACCAGATGGCTGCAGAATCAGCAGATGGCTGCGGAATCGGCAGATGGCTGCGGAATGCCTGTAAATATGTCAAAATCTAAACAAAACAGTCACACATTAGCAAAGCTCACTTGATCATTCTTAATGACATCTAATGTAATGATCTGGGTGGTTTTACATTGAAAATGAGGCAAAAGAGAGAGGTAAGTGATGAAAAACAGTAGGTAATAGTGGATGATGAGGTGTAAGTTAGAGGCTCTACACGCACCACAACACAAGCCCCACGCTTGGTCCTACTTGAGCTTCTAGCCTTAAAGGCATCTGTCCTCCTCCTACAATATAGTTTGTAAGGACTGGGCATTGGTCTTTGTCATGCCCCTAACATTTACATTTCAGGCACCATACCTCTTCACGCACCTCCGGTCGAACTGTTCTATCCTCCTTCAAACTTTACATTTCAAGGCCAATATTTTGCAACTGCGCATGGATCTGTTGAACCCCCAAATTTGGATCCTGCATCAATGATTCATGCAGTCTCATTGCAATCTCCAAGGCCTCTTCCTGAGTCGTAATCTTCTGTTGTGACAGTGCAACCCTTACGTGTGGCAGGAGCAAAGCCACGAACAACTCACGGTGTTGTCCATATGTTAAGTTCATATTAGCTTCGTGGATTTTACACTTCAAATGATGATCTAATTACCAAGGTGTCTCACCTAGTTTCATCACAATTTCCTTGAACCCCATAATTGACTATGCCTCTAATTTAGGCCTACTGAACTCTTTATTCAATGCGGTCTGGATATTTGCCACCCTAGTGTTTGGGCTATCATTAAAGTACTTGATGTACCAGGTTAGCGTGCGATCCTACAAAGCACTAACCAATTTTGACTTCTTCATGTGATCATATGTGATGCCCTGAGCTTCCCATACAAATTTTACAAGGAACCAAAACTATTTTGGGTCCTCATTTCCCATGCTTCTAAACAGAGGTAGCTTTAGTGAATTTGCCGTGATAAACTGCGATGGAGGTGGTGGTGGTATAGGTGAAGTCACAGGTGATGGTGGTGAAGTTGGAGGTGGTGTGGGTGGAGGTGGTAGTCATGGGAATCCTTGTCTTATTAACTAAATTGCACTTCGTGGAGAAGCCTGTGCTACTCCCTCTCCGTCACCTAGTTGAGGTGAAATTAATGGACAATATTCAAGACCCTCTCTTCCTTCATTCCTGTAAGTCTTTCCACTTCACATAGCTCCGAACATCATGGTAGTTGCGTAACCCATTTTCGCACAACAACATCTTAATATAGGTATTCAAAGACTTCAAGTAATTACCTCGTGGACCTTTGAAAAATCATTGCTCCACCTCATTGTAGCTAACTTAGGTATCAACCACAAAATTCTGTCACAAATCATCCTATGATGCAATTGAGCCAATGATCGATAGCATAGGCAATCTTATCCTCAGAGTGTTCTAGTCTCTATACTAACCCTGGAGTCCAAGCAATAGGACAGTCTTGCTATAGGGCCATCTTCTCATTGTTAATCCATTGCTCATTGACAACCTATAGAGCGCGGTGCTCACGAGCCCTCAGCTTTGCAGTTACTTCATCCTACAACAATTGGAGTGCCTCGTTAGGGAACGCTGCCAGATTCAACCCTACTCCCTTGATGGTGCCAATATATCCACTCTTTAAAAATTCTCAAAAAACCGGACATGATAATGAAGCTTGATCTCTCTAAAGCCTTTGACAAGGTCAGTTGGGAATATATCCAGCATATGCTGCTAGCCTTCGGATTCAATGCTACCTGGACTCGCTGGATCATGAACCTCATAACCTCTCCTTGCTTTTCGGTTCTCCTCAATGGCTCCCCGTCCACGCCCTTCCGTCCGTCGAGAGGCATTGGTCAAGGGGATCCCCTCTCCCCTTTCATTTTTGTTCTTATGGCGGAAGGACTCAGTCACCTCCTCCACCATGCTGTTTCCTCTCAGGCGATCAAAGGTATAGCGATCCATGGTCTTCATCCATTATCTGATCAGCAATTCGTGGACGATACGATGCTCTTTGGTCATCCCTCCTCTCAAGAAGCCAAAGCCTTTAAAACCCCACTCTCTCTCTTTTCTGAAGCCTCTGGAACCTCGATTAATGCCTCCAAATCCCAGCTTTTCTTCTTCAATTCCCCTGTTTCCACTCAACGAAACATTGCTCGTATTCTGGGTTTCTGTATTGCTGTGTTGCCCTCCAAGTATTTGGGTGCTCCTCTCATGGCTTCTGCCCTCAAGCATGCTTCATGGCGTACGTTGTTGGATAAATTGGAAGTGTGAATTTTATCTTGGACCTACAGATCGCTCAATATAGCCAGTCGGCTTATTTTGATCAAATCGGTCCTCCAAGCAATGCCTTTGTATCTCTTTTCCATACTAGCGTGGGCGCCTCAGAAAGGTTTTCACCCAAGGATCTTTCTGTTTCTGTTTTTTTTTTTTTATGATCAAGGTGTGGGTGGAATAGGGGTAGAGCCTTGCTCCACTACCAACACTGTTTTTTCCAAAGTTTCAATGAACTCTTGCCTCGAGAGAGGTTTCCTGTAGATTTTCAATCGATGCCCATTCACAAGCATGGGCATGGCTTCTTCGTCAATGGTCCTGATAAGGATTGAACCATTGTCATTACATTACTCCACTAGGTAGACCCCATTTACCAGCCAGTGTACCATTCAGAATTATTGTACAAGCTTACAGAATGGTCATGGTTGGTACCATCATTAATGAAGGGGCTTCTCTGAGTATCCTTTCCTCAACTGCTTGGAAAGCGCTTGGTTCGCCATCACTTTTTCCTGAAATGAGAAATCTAATAGGCTTCGACAAAGGAACCAGTCGACCTTTAGGGATCCTTCCAAATGTGCCCATTACTTTGAGAAGGAAAACTGTTCACATGAACGTTATGGTAATTCAAGGACCTTTATATTACAATCTACTCCTTGGACGCGACTATATTTATGGCAAACGATTCAAGATTTCCAACAATGGAAACCCGCAAGCTCTTGGCAGACAGATTGGCATGGAGAGACTTATGCAGATATAGATCAGGAGCTAAATCAAAGGAAAATAAAACTCTCTAATCAGCAGGACAAACTGAGGTGGGGTCACACCTCAAGAGGAATCTTCGCCACCAAAGAAGCCTATACCATACGCTATGATCATAGCCATACAGAGAAATATCAGTTATGGACTCACATATGGCAGTCAAGATTATGGCCTAAGGTATCTACCTTCCTATGGCTTTTAAGCAAGTGCCGCATACTAACCTGGGATAATCTACAAAGAAGAGGCTTCATAGGACCCTCACGATGCCCCAACTGCACCAGCCAAGCGGAAACCATCATACATATCATGGAGACTTGCCCAATCGCAGCTCAGCTCTAGGAAAAAGTCGACCAATGCAACAACGGAATAAGGGACAGTCAGGGGGACATAGCAAACACTCTCATAACCTGGCCCAAGCACCCTTATCAAAGCCCCATTTTGAACTCCTTATGGAACCTCATTCCAGGCTTTCTTTATTGGTTATTATGGAAGGAACGGAACAATAGGGTCTTCAACAACAGGAGAAGATCCGTAGAAATTCTTTGGCTACTCCTAAAGCATAATCTACAAGAAACGTTGGCACTCAGATCTTGGAAAGAAAATGACTGGCCAACGTCCCCCCGCGAGCTAAGCATCTGGAATTCCTAGAATCTTAACATATCCTGTTCTCTGCAAGGTATTCCCAGAAATTCTCCCAAGATCACCTCCCCCTCACAATGGTTCCCCCCCGCAAGAGCTGCTTTCAAACTAAATTTTGATGGTGCTGCTAAAGGAAATCCTGGTCCGTCAGGATATGGAAGGTGTAATCATAAATGCCAAAGGATCAGTGGAACACATCTACTATGGGTCGACAGGCACAAACACCAATAATGTGGCGGAGTTGGAAGGAATGTGGAAAGGAATTTGTGTGGCAGATCATCATAATTTCTATCCGCTGGAGGTGGAGGGAGACTCCCTAATTCTTATCAATGCGGCTACTAGAATTCAAGCAGGGACCTCTGCGGCAAAATAGCCTCCAGCTGGAGACTTCTCAGTAGGCTAGAAACATTGGAAGAAAGGCTTCGACGCCCTAACAGTATCCTTTTCAAGCATGTTAGGCGTTCGGCCAACAGAGTAGCAGATAGATTGGCAAACCAAGGGGTGAACCAACATCATCCTCATTATACAGGCACTCTCCATGATGCAGAGGATACAAAACTTCAATAGGATTGCCACTCTCTGGTGCTCCAGGATCTTCATCTCCCGGTTGTGGGTGATATTAATTGATGTAGGTACAGGGGCAGGCTTCCCACTAGGCAAGTGGCAGCCTAGCCCCGCCATCTGTACAGCAGAATTTAAGGCCTGCCACCCCTATCGCTTCAACTTGAAAGCGGGTAGTATAACCCACCGCAAGCCAGCCACCCATAACATAGTCCTTCGCTCACGCTCTGTTACTTCGGCTTCCGGGAGGCAGCTGCATTGTATCGGTTCACACATGGCATGGACAGTGGCTGCATAGTATATTTACAGCAAGCCAGGGATGGTAACACATTTCCTTTCTGCTGTTTTGGTTAATGTTTGGCTTTGGGTTATTCCGTGTTGTGGTTTGCAGTAGGTCTGTGGACGCCGGAGAAGGTCTCACAGGTATAGACCACGGCCTGCACTTCTGAAAGTTCTGGTCTTTTCTGTGGAGTCTCTTGTTCACATTGCTTATCTCTCCCATGCTCCTGTGTTTTCCTATCGGGGCTTTTGGAGGTTCAGACCTCGGCCTGTGATTCTGGAAGCCCTGGTCCCTATTGTTGAATTTCCCGTTCATATTGTTTATCTTCTTCACGCTCCTATGTCTTCCAATCGGGAATTGTGGGTGTTTTCGTTTGTGGCTCCCCTAGGTATCTCTGTTGTCGGGGATATCTTGCCTTCTATGCCTCCGCTCCACTCAGAGTTTCTGGGCCCGAATTCTTGGCTCCCTAAGCCTCTGGTTTCGAGCAGCCACAACTCTCTGCGCCGTCTCACTGTTAATTCTAGTCCAATATGCCAAGGGAAAGGCTTCGCCTTAGCAGCCATAGAGGCGGGCCTTGGGGAGGCGCCAGAGGCAGAGCCAACCCGCAGCGCTCCTCTCACTCTGAATCCTCTTCAGATGGCTCTAACTCATGAAGCGCAAGGCGAGGCCGAGGGAGAGGTAGAGGGTGGGCTCGTGCTTCTGTCTGCGAGAACACCTCACATCCCTCATCCCGGTTCTGCTTCCCGTGCTTACTGGACAATGCAACATATTACATCTCTGTTAGAATCGAGAAATGTGATCGTGCAGTCCCTCCACCAGTCGCTGAGGAGCAAGGGCCTCCTGCTCCAATCCTGTCTCAACAAGCTCGGCCTCCTGCTCTAGTCCTAGGTCAACGAGATTAGCCAGCGGGAACCTCGGGTGCGGTGGCGGGTCCAAGTGCACCAGCCGAAGACGATGCGCCTTACACTGACTCAAGCGAGCCGGACCAATATGGCTGCAGGGTGGTGGAAGAGTAGCCTTCCACCTTAGTGGATGACTGAGCCAGTTTACAGGGCTTTTTGGTGGTGGGTATGGCGCTTTAATTTAGCTCATCTGGTATCTCTTGTTCTTTGCTTTCTCAGCGCGATTTTCCTTGTAAAGCTGAAGCTATGCTCAACCCTTTTCATGTTAATCACGGTTCTCAAGCGCGCCTCTGTATGTGGCTATTTTGTCCTATGTAACAGTCTGGGGATATGTTTTTTTGAGTCTGTAACTGAAAACAATGTCTGGGTCACTAGGATTATCTCTCAGTTGATTGAGGTTTTTGGCAGTTTGTTGGTCTTCCAGTCTTGGTCGGTGACAAGTGTCTGTCTGGATATCCCGGTTATGTGTCTCACTGTGCTAAATCCATCTCCGAATGGTGAAATCTGAGGCTTGCCTCGTTGTAATTTTTTGTAGCCTTTTTGTATAATAATAGAAGTAGCCTAATTTTCAAAAAAAAAAAAAATATGGAAAAATTTATGTCTAAGATTCTTTGTTCCTAGAAACGTTCCACACTAATCCAAGAAAAGTGCTTCTCTCTTGGCATTTTCATTATTCACGAAGGTTGTGGGAAGAAGTTGATGTTTGGGAGGAACAATCAACAAAAAAAAATATATGTCCTTAACATCCTTGAAAGTTGAACTTGAAAAATCAAAATCAGGGAAAAATCCTAAATAATTGTCAAACCACCTCCCTCCCCCCTCTTAAAAAAGATAAAGAAAAAAAATAGAAAAAAACTAAAGACATAAAAATTCCTAAGAGAGGTAAAAATGACCAAAATTATGCTAGATTAGGGTTTTTCTATGCCTGTGAGATGAGGGTTAACTCAATCAAGATGTGTTTGAATTTGTCAAGCAAGTTATACATGTAATTTTGGGTGAAAATTATGTTGAGCAAGTCAAATGTAGTCAAACAAGTGAGTTTTCTTCATATGACTTGGGTGAAATCAGTTGCTCGAATGACCAATTCCTTCTTTTGCTTCATAGTGTTCTCCACGGGTTCCATTCATGTGGTCAGAAACTAAAAAATATCTGCGAAGTGATCATCTGTGACCTTAAATGTGAATATTTTTGCATCAGGCAAGTTATCTTCGATATTTGTGGGTTCTTCTCATGTATTTATTATTGATAGTTGATTAGGTCTAGCATTCAATTTAACTTGATTTACTATAACTTTGAAGTCATACTCCTAGAATATTAACAACCATCAACAAATATTTCCTCCTACACCAGATATTTCAACACGGAGTGATCACTAAACATTTTGAAATGCACCCCAATAAGTAGTGCCTGAACTTTTGTAATGCATACACTATAACTAATCCCTCCCTTTTTGTTGTGCTATATTTCTTTTCTTCGTTTCACAACTTCCTACTTGGAAATGGTATAGGATGACCAATTTCCCTTGCTCACAGTTGAACTAGCACTACACCCAACGTAATGCAAGATGCATCAATATGTACATGGAAATCCTTCTTCCAGTCCGGGAAGACTAGAATAGGTGCAATTACCATCTTCTCTTTCAGTACATCAAAGATTTTCTGGAACTCTTTGCTCCATTGAAAATTCATGTATTTCTTAAGTAATTTCTCCATTGGCACAGTTGTCTACATGTACCCCTTTATAAAATTTCTATACTAGCTAGTATATCCTAGTGTCATGCACATTTTTCCTACTATTTTTGGTGCTAGTAGGTTCACAATAACTGTGATATTCAGAGGATAACCCATTAATCTTTGTTTACAGACTACATGTACCAACAGTATACCAAATGGTGCACAAAATATGGAATTGTTCAAATTCACTGAGATCTAGTGCTGCCTACATGTATCCAACATCAACCTAAGCTTTCCATATGCTTCTGTAATAGACCGAAGACTATCCAATCCTCAAAGTATACTTCCAAAAACTTGTGTATATAGTCTTTTAAAGCCACAATTACAACTATGGAAAATATAGTAGGTGATCTTTAATCCAAAAGGCACCACAGTGTACTGATAAGAGCTCCACTATGTGGCAAAAGACATTTTATGTCTATCCTCTGGTGCAATTCTAATCTGATGGTATCTTAAAAATCCATATGTGAAAGAATAACCTCTTGTCCTCCTGCATTGTCCAATAATTCATCTATAAATGGTGTACGGAAGGGGTCATGTAGGCATGCCTCATTCAACTACATTAAGTCAACACAAATTTTGATTTCCCCTTTTTCCTTGTATTCCTGAACCATCATGGCACTTACCCATTCAAATTCTTTGTGAGGTTCAATATCCCAACTTTTAAAATTTTTCCTAATTCTTCTTTCACCTGGTCCTTGTATTATTAATTTAGTCTATAAGGTCTCTGCTTGACAGGCTTTGTTGGGATGGGGTCCCCTAGGTCAGGTTTGGGGTTAAAATAGCTCATGTTTTGGTACAATTTTTGTAAATAATCTAAAGTATCCATAGTTTGTGGATGTGAAGTGTGTAGATTAATAGGATTCAAAGGGGTTTAGCACCTTATTTTATGTAAAGTTTGAGTTAGTTTTGAGATCCACCCATGGTCCGTAGACCATGGCATTGTATGAAAAAGGCTATAAATAGGTGTGTCTTAGAAGAGTCTAAGGAAATTATGATTAGAATGATGAAGTGATAGCAAAGAGAAGTGGGTCAAATTGGAGAAGAAAGGCTCTACAACCAAGTGTGCAGAGGCCTAGGTAGAGTCTGCAACTAAGTGCGTGAACCCCTGTAGTTGTGTGCACAAGGTAGTTTTGAGTCAATAATCTTGAATTGAAGATAAATAAATACATTTTCTGAATAATTCTCACATATTTATGTTATTTCTGATAATGTTATATGATGTCAATGAATTATGTGTTTTATAAAATAT
Organism: Pinus taeda; assembly: GCA_000404065.3. Lineage (NCBI taxonomy): Eukaryota > Viridiplantae > Streptophyta > Pinopsida > Pinales > Pinaceae > Pinus > Pinus taeda. Next base: position 115,432 of record APFE030112914.1, read on the forward strand.
TGATTGAATGTTGTGTGATTCTCTTGAATAAGTGTTAATTATGTACGCAATGCATGTTTAAGTATTTTCATGAAAAATCTAATGCATTCTCTAATGTTTACTAATAACTTAAGTAAATCGGTGTGAACCTTAATTTAGGACTACTCTCTAATGCACGTAAGTAGATAGATTGATTGTTAAAGGTCTAAAAAGCCCAATCATAGACCTTCACAAAGGTTCGGAGGCCATTTTAACAGAGTTACAACAATGTGTCTTAAGAGTGTATTGATCTATGCGAAGGCAGATCTAAAAAGATAGAAGACATCACACTAGTCTTTGGATGCAGAAACTTGGTTATTGCATCCCCCCATACTGCTTCAGGTGAGAGTGTAGCCTGCCCTACATGGGTTTTTGTCAAAAGGGCCAGTAATGTAGGGTTTTGTTTGTTGGAATAGCTAACTCTAAACTTGGGTCAGGACCCCCTAAGCTAGCAAATGGTTCCATTGCGAGGACCAAGATCTGCTTCAAAGAGATGTGATGTTGCATCATTGGAATCTAACCAAGAAATAAATTGGAAAGTGGTTGGATTCGAATATTCATGAGTTTGCAGCACAAGAAAATAGGAATCCACGCCTGTCAAAAGAAGAGTGGTTGAATAAGTATATGTATATAGAGATACGCAATATCCTCTTCTACACTTTTCCCATTGAATTGTATGAGTGGTTAGCAGAATTAACAGACAGTTAAGGAAGGTGGAAGCTCGATAGGCTTATAGTGTGGACTCCAAAATTAGTGCAATAATTATAAGCATCTGAAAACAAGATTGCACGGGCTATTGATCATTGGCTCGATTAGATTCTAGGATGATTTGTCACAGAATTTGTAGTTGATACTGCAGTTAGATATAGCGAAGAAGAGTGGTGATTTTTCAAAGGACCATGAGGTAAGTATTTAAGATCATTGAATACTTGGATTAAAATGTCATTATGTGAAAAATAAGTGATGCCATTGGCTTGATGTTCGAAGCTACATGAAGCAAAAGACTCTTTATATATCGAGAGAGATCAAGTCCATAATATAGTTTGTTGACCAGACCTCCTTCAAGCGACGATGAAGGAATGGTGCATGCTTCTCTGTGAAGTGTTGTCCAGTTGATAACAAAGGGTTTTCCACGAACACATCATCCATCCACTTTGCCTCCACCTCCACCTCCACCACATACACCTTCGCCCACACCTCCACCTCCACCACTACCATTCAACATGGCAAATACGATTAAGCTACCGATTTTCAAGGGAATAGGGAGTGAAGATACATAGAAGTTTTGGTTTTTCGCGAATGTTGTTTGGACAATGCAATAGATTACTGATGACAATATAAATAAGGCATATTTGATTATCACTTTTTAGGATCACCTGCTAACTTGTTATATTAAGTATTGTTCTGATAATCCTCTTGCATCACTAGCAGAGACTAGGGTGACTTTAAACAAGGAGTTTAGTAAGCCTAAGTCTGACTCATAGTCAATAATTAGATTTAAATAAATCATGATGACGGTTGACGAGATGCCTTGGAAAACAATATATCCACTCTTATGGCCCGACATGTGGGTCATTCCCATATTTCGTTCTCTGAATCCTTCTTCGAGTGGTTCAACTGCCAAGAGAAGGTTTATGCTGAGTGTCCATATGCTGGTATGGATTTCTGGGGTGATCCAGATTTGGTGTTGCCGGTTGGTGAGTAGTGGGGTGCTATAGGTAAATTCTCTGACCATATCTCTGTTTATTGTTTTCATAATGTTCTTATGATTTCTTTGATCAAGACTAATCAAAACTCATGTGCTCATGCAGACATTGGACAATTTGACCAGCAGTACGCCTGAGAGCAGTAGCTGCCGCTCCGGCAGGAGAGGCTGTTAGGAGGGCCATCCTTCACGACCTTGATGTGGCCGAGACTCTTTCAGCATTGTAGGATTAGGTCGAGGGTCTCACTCTTGGTATTCCGGATGTGAGAACCAATGAGCTGCCTATGAGGTTGCAGCGACATACTACTGGTGTGCCAAGTTGATGGACAAGGCTTTTACGCATGATTGCACAGGCGGTGACTTGTTATCACTAGCATCATTACACTAGGGTGCCCCCTAGCATTTTGAGTTTTGGGTCATTTGACTGATTTTGTCTTGGTTACAGAACATTATGTATAAACTATAAATAGTTATATATATATATATATTTTTGATTTTCGGAGCTTTATTTTGGTTAAGTTACATGATCCTGATGCAAATATTGATGCAATGCTTCTTTTTATAAATGTCGCAAATATCTATCTAACACATAATTTGCCAATGAGTCCGTTAATGTGTTTAAATTTCTGGAAATATGTTGATATTAAATAGAATTGAACTATCTTGCCAAAATCTTGACCCTTAGAAACATGCGGTAGATAGCTGGATTCTGTACAGAGTAGATACCAGTGAGTTGTAGAATGACGAGTTGTGAGTCTAGCCTGACGACAAGTCAGCGTATGCCATGTGCGATGGCATCAGAGAGGAGTTCTATCAACGCGTTGTATTTAGTGATATTATTCATTTATCGACCAATACATACCCCTCTGGAACTCACTAACTCGCCGATGGGATCGAAGATGGACCAGGCCGCAGAAGATAGGTTCCACAAACTACGACTCGCTCTGTCGGCATATCCAACAAATGGTTCCAATAGGTTTGACATCTGCAACAAATACAAAAGGTGGATTACCTAACCAAAACAATTACCCTTAGCGAAAACAAAAATGTAACGAAATCATAGGGGTTACTACGCTAAGTTAAGCATAGTAACGCTTGAGGTACAACCCGTTGCGGGGTTGCGCCAGTGAAATCCCATCATAATCCATCAACTCGTAGGCTCCTTTTGCTAATTCACACTTAAAAATATAGGGACCCATCCATAAAGACTTGAACTTACCTGCTCCCAACTTATCGGACTCCTGGTCATAAAGCAAGACCAGGTCACCTTTTGAGAAGACACGAGGTTTGACATTTTTGTCGAACTGGACTTTGACTCGTTTCTTATGGGCTTCATTAGCCGAAGCAACATCATGACAGGTTTCATCCAATTGGATTAATTCCAAGAAACGAGCCTCTTCTTCTGAAGTTCCGGGGAGAAGGTCGACCGTGAGCTTGAGGGACGAGATTTCACACTGAACCAGCAAGATCACTTCTAGGCCATACACCAGTTGAAAAGGTGTAAACCCGGTCGCATTCCTCACCGATGTCTGGTATGCCCACAAGGCCGAGTTTAGGATAAGGTGCCAACTCCGTTTATGGACCCTAATCATCCTTTGCAACATGTGCTTCAGGACCTTGTTGATTGCTTCAACTTGTCCATTAGCTTGCAGATAATGCAGAGTATAGCTATCATGGGACAGTCCTAATTTGGTAGCCAACTCAACCATCATGTGATTGCAAAAATGCGATCCATGATCTATGACTATGGCCTGTGGAATGTCGAATCTAGAGACTACATGATTGAAAAAGAAGAGGCTAGCCATTTCGCCGCTGCTGTTTAATGTAGGCATCGCCTCAGCCCATTTGGTAAAATAGTCTACTGCGACTATGATATACCCATGCCCTCGGCCGAGGTGGGGTTACATGTCATGAAATGTATGCCCCATTTGGCGAATGGACCAACAACTACTACTGGCTACAGAGGTGCGGGTGGTATTCTGGTTTTGCGATCAAAGATTTCACAGGCATGGCAACTTCTGACTACAGTTATGCAATCTTTGAACATTTTTGGCCAGAAGTATCCTGCTCGTAAAATCTTTTGAGCTATAGCATAACCAGATTGATGCCTCCCACACGCACCTCAATGACAATCGTTCAGGACTTTTTCGGCCTCCTCATGGGTGAGGCACCTCTGTAGAACTGTATCGATACCACGATGCTAAAGCATATCACCGATGATCACGTAGTCTTTTGCTTGGTATCGAATCTGTCATTGTTCCGAGCATGAAGTATTAGACCTATACGTTTAGGTTTGGAGATATATTATTATATCTCCATACCACGGATTGCTTGAAGATATCAGAAACAAAGATTCGTCCACGATTGCTTCTTCCGATGTTGCATCGTTGGACGATGATGGAAGATCGCATAGTAACTCCACGAAAACTAGGGCTTTCTTCGATTTGGATTTTTTGAATTCTAGATCAAACTCTTGTAAAATCACTATCCATTTCAAATATTTTCCCCACAGCAACTGTCGCGACAATATATAAGTCATGGGGTTGCAATCTAATAAAATGGTAGTTTTTCTGAAGAGGACATAGTGTCGAAATCTCTGTATCACTTAAACAGTTGCGAGAGCCAGCTTTTCAACGTAGGAGTACTTCATTTCTATATCATTTAAGTTTCATCTTAAATAATATATTGGATGTTCAATTCCATCGTTCTCTTGAACTAAAACCATTGCTATGGTTGTATCCGCTGCAGCCAGATACAGGTTAAAGTCTTTTTGATAATCAGGAGCATACATTAATGATGCTTTTATTAGGGATTCCTTTAAAGCATCAAAGGAAGCTTGCGTGACCTGATCCCAGATAAAGGGTACTTCTTTTTTCAATAGATGACTATAACCTTTAGCAAGTTCGGTGTAATTTGGAATGAACCTCCTCAGAAAGTTAGCTTTCCCTTGGAGTTTCTGAATCTGAAGCAAATTTGAAGGTGGAGCCAAATCAATGATTTCCTAAACCTTACATGGGTCGAGACGAATCCCATCCTTTGAGACCAAAAAGCCAAGTAAACAAACAAAACTGAAACAAAACACACATTTGTGCGGATTGAGTCATATCTTGTAGTGTCGGCAACATACAAATATCGCTCTTAAATGCTGCGGATGATCGGTCCACTTTTGCAAATGAGCTGGAATATCTTCAAGATATGGTTGAACGATGTTCTTGATGTCATGGAAGGCATAATTCATTGCCCTTTGAAATGTTGCCCTTGCATTCTTTAAACCAAAGGGTAGCTTGTGATATGCGAATGTGCCCCACGGACAAATAAATGCAGTCTTTCACTGGTCCTGTGGGCGGATATTTATTTGATTATACCCGAAAAATCCATCCATAAATGAAAAGATTTCACATCCCGACGCATTCATCAATTATCTGGTCAATGAAGGGTGTAGGGTAGTTGTTTTTCGGACAAGCTTGATTTACATCCCTATAATCGATGCACACTCTAATCGTTCCTTGTTTTTTAATCACAGGAGGAGTTTTTCAACTTCCGCCTCGATGGCAGTGGCTTTCTTGGGGTGCACCTGCTGGAGTCATTGTTGTACCGGTTTGACATCTGGATACATCTTAATTTCATGTTAAACTATGCTCGAGTCAATGCCTGGCATTTCAACATATGATCAAGCAAAGACATCTCTAAACTCGTGAAAAAAAGCGTAATATACTTCTAGTTTTGAAGGAGAACAAGATTTGCCGACATGAATATTCTCTACAACATCTGTTTTGGTCTAGATATTTAGATAGTCTCTTCAATATTGGACAGGTTTCGCTCGGAATCCATCGTATTTACAGTATTTGACAGAAAGTCAAAAACTAAAGGATGATCAAGGTCACTAGAATTATCCTCCTTACAATTCGGAATATGAGAACGATGGTGGTAATCTTCCCATGGTGCCCCGTCAATCATCATTGACTGAACAATTCCTTTGTTTGTAGAATGTACTTGTGACCAAGGATCTGAAGGGGTGCCATTTTCCTTAGACCTATCTATCCATATGCTTGATAAGCGTTGATTCAGGTTTTCCTCCCATGCCGAAAACATTGATTGCTACAATATTTCTATTGGGCTTGGAGACAATACCTGTAGATGATCCATGTTAATATTGTTTTCGGACATATTCTGAATAGAAGATATCATATCACAAGTTCCCACCTTTTCCACTTCCGCCAAATTGATTGGAGGCCGTAGGGAAAAATTCCTCATTAATGTAGGGTCTTTTAGTAGGCCTACTCCGATATTTTGAAGTGAATGAGGGCTTCCATGGATCATCGGAATGCTTCCTGTAACTTGTGAACTGTTGGGGAGAAACGTTTGTTGGTCAACGATCGTAATTCCTCCTTGGAAGGGAAATGCAACCTTCCTGAAGTACGTCGACACAACGGCAACCATAGCATATATCCGGGTCCTTCCTAGTAGGATGTTGTAATTGAGGTTTCCGTCGATAACTTCAACATCAATTTCTATTGTTTTGACCCCAGTTCGACTTGCAAGTTACTCAATATCCCATATGGGGTGTATGTTCGTCGATCAAATGCTTTTAATGTCATCGATGATTGCGACAAGGGTGGAGATCCTAAGGTTTTCCAGCAACTCATCGACATAATACATGTATATGCCCCCTCATCAATAATTGTTCGATGAACAGTTTTGTTGAGGGCTTTCACTTGAATAAGGAAAGCTAGTTGAGCTGGTAACTGAGGGTCATATCCTTTGTGATTAAAGGATACAAGATTGGAATCTGTTGGGTCAATCCCACCCATTGCTGACAATAAAGCCTACCTTTGGGACGGGAAATTTTGTAGTACCTCAAGTGTCGACATAGCGGACGACGATTGGGCTAGATCCTCCACTATGTTATAATGTTGAGCTGCTCTGGCACGAGGATTAAACGTCAATTTGTGTACTACTCCCTTTGGTGGTTTTACCGTTAATTCAGGAGTGATGGGTGGCACAACTTCGGGTGAAGTTGTTGTCAAATTACTAGGTTGATCATTATCCTTGTTGTTCGACATCTGTGGATTCCCGTAATCTTTATTCCTTGTCAATATTAAAGCATCATTTAGCTGCTTCGAAACAGACAACATTAGCACTTGGGACGGGAAGGCATTGTCGCTAGCAACCAGATTTGTTCTTCGGCTCACAAACGGATCAGTCAATACTGCCGAGGTTTTTGAACTCTTGAAGAATTTCCTAAGCTCAGCTTTATATGGACACTCTCTCGTCCAATGATCCTGATCCCATATAGAGCATGGATGACTTGGTTTCCTATCTCCAGAAGGGTTTGCAAAACTTTTTCAGGAAATGACTCCTCCTGTTTCTTCTCTTCCCTTTCTTTTTCTTCTTGCCTCTTGGTTGCTTGGGTTCTTTGCCTTTGTCGATCAACACGACATTTACTTCTGAGGCGAGAAGTTCTTCATTTGCGTTTTGACTTGAAATCGTACGGGCCTTATTTGATGTAGCCTTTACGGTTTTTGTGCTAGTCGTACCTATCACGCCATCGCCGACATGAGTCTTTGTTTGATTTAGGAGGGGGAGGAATGGAAAATTCTGGTCTAGGAGCATCAGGGATTTTATCGTAGAGCGTGCCAGACTGAGTATAGATCAAGTCTAGATATTGTGCATGAGAAATAACTTGCTCTTCAGTGATGAGTCCTCCCATTGCCACATCTTCTGTAATAGAAGGTATCAATGACTTAATAAACCATTCGGCCAACAACTGATTAGGAACATATGTTTTTACCATTCTACGACGACGTCACCACTCATCAATATGATCAGATATGTGAGTGGCCGTCATCTGTTTGAAATTGGTAAGAAGCTTTGTTCCCATTTTGTACCTTATGGGTAACTGAAAATGGGTTAAAAAGGTTGTGGCAAGGGTACTGAAGTTATCAGACGGAGCTCTAGGCAATTCGATATACCATTTTGCTACTAGACCAGTTAACGTTCACTAAAAAAGGCGAAGCCTGATCGAATCATCGTTGAGAGTGTTTGATGAAAACCACAGATGAAAGGTCATCACATGATTTGACAGATCTTCACCTAGATTTCCATTAAATTTAAGAATATCTTACGGAAGTTTATGTGGAATCGTTGGCCACCAAGGGGCGTAAGCGATTGGATCGTTCGTTAGTTGATTTAGATCCGGTAACTCTAAAGTCGCCACGAAAGGCAACTGTTGATTTAAGCTCGACGAAGCATACCCAGGATAAGATGGAATTGCTTGAGCAGTTGGCTTTTCCATACCAACATAATGCATTTGATGCTGGTAACTTTGGTAAGGTTGATGGGCATGACCATTATGATATGATTGATGTTGGCTGTTTTGAATGTACGACTGCCCATTACTTGCAAAGGCTTGCTGCTCAGATCCTTGGTAAGCTTGTTGGAATTGCGGTTGTTGGTATTGTACTAGCCATGGTTGTGAAGCCATGAGTTGTTGCCCAATACTGACTGTTTGGCCAAGATGAGGGGTAATAGTCCCCATTTGAACCTGGGTCATTCCACTAGTCGGTGATTGTGGTCACATTGTAGGGACAAGAGGTGGTTTTATTATGACCTGAGAAACCTGAGGTTGGCATACAACAGGCAACGCTTGTACTTGCGACACCGTCACAATAGCTGGCGTAGTGGGAATATTTGACACAGGTAAACTTTTTTGCATCGAATATACAACTCTTGGTTGTTGAGGCAGTATTGGCACCCAACCGCTAGGTGTAATTCCATCATACCCTGAATTATGTTTTGAACTCTCGTATGGTTGTTCTCCCGGAGGAGACAATGAAAGGGTATACTGCCCTCCATATGACGGTAATCCAGTGCTCAAAGGAATGATTTGCCTTTGGGGACCGGATTGCCCAAATTGACACTGTGAAGGATCAATTTGTTGAGACTCAACATAAGGGATTCCAGATATTATTCCGGATGAACAAATGGGAATAGTCCATACTGTCGAGACAGCCCCTGGATGGATTCCATCCAGCGATTGAGAGCTAGTTGTGACAGATGGCATGCCAGCGAACATTGTTGGAGTAGCAGCAGGAAGTTTTACCGCTGTTGTGTTGGATGACACAGTCCTAGATGTCGATGGTTGTTCAAAAATATTTAGCCTATCCAAAAGATTCCTCAGCGATTCTTCAGGAACTTCCGATGGTGGGAGAATAACTTTTGATGAAGAAGGATATAGGGTGATCCTAGCTCCAAATTGTGATGGAGCATTAGATGGAGGATCCTCTATAATCTCTTTTATGGAAATCAATCTAGGCGGAAGAGGTAGACCGTCAGGTCCGTAAAATATTTCTGGTGCTGAAGAAGGTATAGGTTTTGCAGTGACTGATGTTTGGGTTGTAACACCTTCCAAATCAGCTGTAGATGGAGCCGGTTCGGGAATAGAAGTGTTTACTGTCACACTAAGATTAGTTGTAATGTCCTTTTGTGGCCGCGGAATTTCTTCTATAGAGGCAGGGATACCAGAAATGTTTGGAGTAACCAGAGTCTTTGAGGATGTCAGAGTACTTGCTCCAACAAACCTAGGGGACTTCGATCCAGTCAAACGAGTTCATTTCATCCAGAATAGTTTCGTTCCCGGAGTCAACGACAGTTGACTCGTAAGCCTCCATGAACTATGGGGTTTCGATTGAATTTCTTCCACGATTGTGGATCACTCGATCAAATCAAAATAATAGGGGAAAATGATTCCGATTTAAATGAATTTTAGACGCTTTGACACAACTTGTTTTTTCAATTTTTAAGAGTCGAGAAAAAACAAAAGATGACTCTAGTCGCCTTCGATCTTTAATGAACCTGAAGTGACAAGTGCTTAGATGGACCTTTTCCTTTAAGGAGTCTCAAAAGGAAAGAAAGAGACTACTCTGGAAATCTAGATAGAGGGATTACCAAACTAATCGCAAAAATGTAGAATACTTTTTACGGTACGGCAGTCAATCTTCCCGAATGTTGTGTTCAGTGCATTGCGATCGATAGGGCGGTAGACATGGCTTCCTAAGGATAAAGGATATAGCCTATTATGGTCTCCCAATATATACTCGACGGTACGTGGGAGCACAAGTCCGTACTGGCACTCGTCGTCTCAAAGAGGAGGAATCACCCAACCAGCAATGAAAGCGATAGTTACCAGGCTTTACGACGCCATAATACGTCTCTAGCCTAGACTTCTAAATGTTGTGCATTAGGTTCCAAAGCATTTTTATGTTCATTGAATTTATTTTACAGTTGATCTTGCTTAAGAAATTTTCCTTTCAGGTTCACCGCGTGATGTAGATATATAATTCCTAAAAATGTAGTCTAAGATGAGAAACAATTGTTTAATATTCTTTTTGCAATGAAAATCCTAGCTACTAAGGAAAGAGAAATTAGATTCTTTCAACATAGAGAACAGAGCACACAACTAGATGCACTGTCCTAAACCAAACCAACAAGTAGTCTAAATGCAAATGCACATGCATGTATTTTTTTTCAGCCTTCTTAATGTGTGAATGACAAAAAGAATGCTAAGTACAAATCTGAATTATCATTTCAAAGTGACAGTACTAACAATTTTCCTTCAAAATACGAAAGGAAGATAATGACGACACTTTGTGATTTCGAATTGAAAATTGTTTTCGACACTAGAAAAACTACTAATTCAAATCAAATACAAGAGTAACAGTATAATCGACCATCCAGAATAATAGGATTCTCTTCTATGACTGAAAACAACACTTGTGACACTTCCAAATCAAGAAACAACAGTTCGATTACACTACTTCTTTGTAAAAGAGAACTAAAAATGGCACACAATACACAAAAACATTCACAGTTCTTTGCACAATGGAGGCAGAAAGATGGAAAGGAAGGGGGTTTCCACAGAGGTGTACTGGTCACAGACAACAAAACTCCTGAATAAAGCTAAAGAGAGTGAACAGAAAACCAAAATATGGAAGCAGAAGACGTCTTGTCTGATCAGCGCACCTGTAACATAGGGAGAGTGCAATGCAATGCACCTACTGCACACGGGAGGTGTGATTCATCCAAATTCCCAAGAGTATAAGGTGCGATGGTCTAGGGATGAGACTTCAACTTGGTTCTTAGTCAAAGTTTGTAGCTCAGTTTAGGGATTTAGGTCGAGCAAGTGATGTTCAGTAATTATAAATCTCAGGTGCTGATTTAATGAGGTTACTAGAGACACCACCAGGGAAATTAGAATGTTTGCAAATCAATTGTTCAATTTATAAACAAAACCTGAAGATAGACTGAAGCAACATTGATCTACTTTGCACTTGCATAGCAAATGCAGTTCGAAGGCTAGCTGGCTTGACTTCAGGCTTCGTCTGTAAGTTTATAAAAGAAACAAATATAGATAAGCAAACAATCTATTCGCTCCCCAGCGGAGTCGCCATTTTGTTATCGAGAAATCTAGTGTCCACTCAGAGCTGCTAGTCCCACTAAGACTGGTAGCTATCTTAGAAACAAACAAACTAAAACCACTTTCGCTTTGCTTTATGAGAAGTAGATAAGAGGGGAACAAAGGACACCAACCTCAGTCTTGCGCTTGGTTCCGTGCTTGGTTCCTCTCCCTTCTGATATATCTTCGTCGCTTCTTCTTCATTTACCCAGCTTCAAAGAGCACCTGTGGAATCAAAGCAGCATAATACTATCGAAGAACAGAGATCTACAATCATAAACAATACAGGACCAGATATGTATTGACCACACAAATGCATATATCATCAAACATACAAGAATGTGGAGGAAAACTTGAATAGCTTTATTAATATCAAGAATGGCAAAGAGGATTACAACTAATTGTTCTGAACCAATGTCATCCTCTCAGGATGAAAGCCCTTCTTCACCTCATGAAAATCTTAGATCACCCAACACTATGATATTGCACAAGGAAACCAACAACACATCCTTACCAGATATAAGATTCCAACCTTTGGATCTCTAGGATGAGGGATCCATATATAGATGATTGTAGGGGAGTGAGTCAGCTTCTGGGATTTTGATTATTGTCCTCTCTCTGATAGTTCTTGATTCCACTTGGAGATTGATGATCTATTACTCATCCCTAGGCGAATTCAGAGAGGCAAGTGTCACAGGAGAAGTTTCTGGAAGATTCCATGATCATCCACCTTGCAAACTGTCTCTGCCATATGTCCACTCTCTCCCATTGTACCCTACAGAAGGGCTTTTCAGTATGCATCGCACCTTTTACACTGAGCAGGTGAGATGCATCGCACCCTCTGCACTGGGCAGTCTGTATGGTCCAGTTTTGACCAGTTCTGAGCAGTTTTCCATGGAGAACTTCTGGGAGATGATGTAATCAGCTGACCTTGTTCCTTTAGGGTGTGAAGCAACACTTTTAGGTACTTAGAAGCCCTTGGTTTATGGACATTTATTATTGGAGTTGCAGCGCCCAAAAATGTCTATAACATAGTCCTCCACCAAGTCATAATTTTGACTCTGGTTCAACTAATTCTTCTATTTCTTCCTTTGATTTCGCATCTTCTCAACCTCGTAACATCACCATGTTAGGCACTAATGTGGGTGTGAGAAAGCAAGGTGGTAATCTAGGTGCTAACTAGGGTAACCCCACAAGAGGAACCTACACTGGTATGGTCCCCTCCTACTCCATTGCTTCCTTTTATCGTTGGTTTGAGTCTTCCTTATTTCAACCAAATCATCAACAATCCTCTTCTCGATGATCCCACTTGGCCAACTATGCCTACTAAAATTCCTTCTGGAATCCAAAATTTTAAACATAATCCTAAAGAATATCCCACAAACTAGGCTCTCTCATTCCATATGTGGTGTTCATCCAATTTTATAATTGAAGACTCCATCCGTCTTCGTCTGTTCCAATGCACTCTTATTAGAGTTGCTGCTAAGTGCTATGGTAATCAATCTACAACCACCCATTCCACTTTCATCATTCTTTCCAAAGATTTTATTCCCTATTTCTAGTCACCTCACCATTATGACACTCATACCCAACTATTGACTTTTTTTCATCAAACTTTTGTCACTCGCCTATTCAACCATGTTCAGGAATGATGTAGAAGGAGGAGCATATGTAAATCTCCTTAGTTCGAAGAGTGCGTCTATATGGATTGGTTCCTTAGATTGCTTTTAGCCCCCATTGCTAAAGATGCCACTTCTCACTTCCCTCAATCTGAGGAGGATGTGCTCCAAGTAGCCTTGAAGTTTGATCCGATCTACCTCTAGTCAGGGTATGTTTATACTATCATTCCTAATCTGCCTCATCCTAGTGCTGCCAATTCACTGAGGGAATCTCATGCCACTGATGGTATCATTACAAGCATTTGACACCCTCAAATTGAACCATATGCTCCACCTCTGATGAGTTATGGTCAACCCTAAGCAGCAACAAGTTCCTCTTACACTTATCCCTCCCCAAATATTCCACATGGAAACTCTTATCCAGGTCCTAGCACATCATATTCATATCCCCATCCGCATCAACAAATGTTAGGTGTAATTGTTGCTTCGCCTATTTATCCTAATGCTGCCCCATCTCCTTACCATATGTATGCAATACTTAACACTCTAGCCCCACCAATACCAACTCCCCAACCACACATGCTTCCCCCACCTCTACCACACAAACAACCTCCTCGACAAGGTCAAGGTTATGCTCAATAGAGCGCAAGAAATCCCCTTAACCCTAAGAAAATGAACAAGGGGAAAGGTACTTAGAACTAGAAATCTGAAGGTAATCAAGGTGGTCAGGGTCGACCACCTAACGCACCTCTGGGAAACCAGTCTAATCCCACAACCAAGTGTTATGGTGGACAACCCAAGAAAAACATGGCTCTTCATGCAAACAAACCTTGTGTGTATTACGACGTATATGGACATTATACTCATGAGTGTCCCCTTTTATCTTAGATGCGTCAAGCATGGGAAGCTCAAGTAGATTCTCCTAGAGGACCATATCTCATTACTCCTCCTCCTCATCCTACTTCATCTCAACTAGTTGTTCTTACCAATCTTTTTCCTCACCAAGGATATCTTGTTGCTCAACCTACAAAAGGTCATGCAGATCCCCCACCTCCACCATCTAGTGATAATGATTATTAGATTCTTGTGACGAATTTTGATGAGGTCAATACTGAACAAGTCAACCTTCAGACTTGATTATGCCAATATGACAAACCACTCACTAAGTAAGTGACTAAGCCCCAACCCTAAGTTTCCCCCGAGCCTCTATCATCATCTAATTGTACCTTACAGATCCCTCCCCTAAGGTAAAGGTTATCGCCAAGTTCCTCAAATTTCCATCACGTCGAAACCTTGCATCTTCTAAATCTGCCCATAGCTATAGCATAGTAGATGACTTGGAATACCATATTGTTGGCATGTCAACACTATAGGTCCTCTAGATGTGCCCATCCCAATGGAAATTTCTACCCTTTTCTTTGGGTGCTCTTGATACCCATGATGCTCCTATAGTTGTCTTTGACCTTGAAAAGTTGGAAATCCTCCCCTACCTTCATCTGCTACATTTCAAATACCAGTATCCATAAGAAACACCATTGTTCAATGGTGTATCAAAGATGAAGGCACCTCCTCCTGTTTGATGGTTGATGTTTGGTAGAAACTTAGTTCACCTAACTTGTCTCCTTTCACCATCATTGTCCATGCTTGGCACAATCATCCCTCTCAGCCCCTTGGTTTATATCGCAACTATCATGTCACTGTTTCCAAAAAGAATGTCTCTATTGAGATTGAGTTCATTTATTCCCCAATAGATTACAACATCCTTTTTGGTCATAGTTATACCTATGTTATGTCAGTTTCCAAATATAGAGTTCATCATAAGATGTGATTCCCTCATAATGCAAAGATTGTCACTACCAATAAACTAAATTACTATGATTCAAAATCTTAGACTTCACCTCAGTCCACTATCTCATCGATGACTAACAATAAGACTATCTCATCCCTCACCAATGTATCTCCTATAATCTACAAATATTCTTCCTTGTTTGTTGATTATTATGGTCCACCAACTACCCCCTCAGAGGCTAACACATCCAGTGTTTGGACGCTTCAAGCATCATGAGTTACTGATAAGTGGTCTCATATGCCTTCACAATAGCCAACACATACGCAACCTACTGTTCCCAACTCAACTCACATTTTGGTACTACTCCTCAAGGTCATATTCCTTTTGTTGGTATCTCTCTTAGTCCTTTTCTGCGTAGAACCATTCCCCAAGGTCTTAACCATCTCAGAGTAGTTCCCCCAGGTCATTAGCCTCTAGTCATATGTTGGAAAGTTATATATTACAGAGCAATGGAACACATAAAATATTACAGAAATATAAACACAGAAAACACATAGAAGAAGAGAGACATAGATATACGTGGTTCACCCAATTTGGGCTACGTCCACCCTAAACAGCCAGTCCTTCCTTTCTATTATCTAGCGAAATGAAGAGACACAACCTACAACAGATCCGCTCTAATATCCTTTGTTTTCTCTCACATCCTCACCTCTCTATTTCTCGCTCACCGAATACACATCTATTTCACAGACTCAAATATAATGCCCTCATACATAGAGAGGGGTTGCCTTCTAGGGAAAAAAACCCTAAACTAAACATACGTTTTACCGTCAGATCATCCACCTAATGAATGGCCCAGATTGACTATAAATTACAATACTTTTACAAGGCAATTTACATCTATTTTTAGCTTCGGGGGCGCTGCCTCCGTGCCCCCGCCGAGGGACCGCTGACCCGTGGACTCCTGCAGGCGGGACAAGTCCCCCCCGCACCCCCCCACGTGGAGGGGTGTACAAAATTCCTGGGGTATACATCCAGCTGAAACAAAGACCTCTAAACAATCATGCTTCACACACAACAATCTCCCACTTGGAGAATGATTGTAGCAACTCCACCACTGCTTCATTTGCTAGACAATGACTACTCTTTGGACCCGGTTGTTTCTCATCTTCATCATCATCCTTGAAGACTAATTGAAACTGAGCATATTCTCAGTTTCTCCCTGGTTACAACTTTTGTTAGCATATCTGTAGGATTCTGGCTAGTGTGTATCTTTTCCAGCTTCAACTCTCCATCTTCCAACAGTGATCATATGAAATGGTACTTGAGTTGTATGTGTTTAGTCCTGGAATGAAATGCTGCGTTCTTTGCAAGATGAATGCCACTTTGGCTATCACTGTATGACGTGCCCATATCATGCTCCTTAGCCAGTTCACCCATAAAACTTTGTAACCAAATCATTTCTTTACTAGCCTCTGTAGCAGCAACATACTCTGCTTCTATTGTTGAAAGTGCAACAACACTTTGGATTTTTGAAACTCAACTGATGGTTATTCCACCAACAATAAATACATATCCTGTAGTGCTCCCCCTATTATCTTTGTCACCTACCATATCTGCATCAACATATCCCTGTAGAGAAATGTTTGAACCACCAAAGCATAATGCTTGGTTTGTGTACCTCTCAAATATCTGAGAATCCATTTCACTGCCATCTAATGTTCCTTTCCTAAATTGTTCATGTACCTGCCTACAACTCCCACTACATGTGTAATATCAGGCCTTGTGCAAACCATTGCATACATTAAGCTTCCAACTTCTGATGCATATGGAATTTTAGACATATAATCCATGTCTTCTTGGGTCTTTGGGCACATTTCCTTACTAAGTTTGAAATGGCTAGCAAAAGGTGTACTAACTGGTTTTGCATTGTGCATGTTAAATCTTTTCAACACCTTTTGTATGTACTCATTCTGAGACAATGTTAATTTACGATTTTTCCTGTCTCTAGTTATTCTCATACCAAGGATTTGTTTTGCAGCTCCCAAATCCTTTATTCCAAATGAATTTCCCAATTTTCTTTTGAGCACATTTATTTACTGCATGTTAGATCCTGCAACAATCATGTCATCTACATACAATAACAATATAATATAGCTGCCATCAATTTGCTTTTTCAGATAAACACAATGATCAGAGTGACATCTAGTATAACCTTGTTCAGACATAAACTTGTCAAATTTTAGATACCACTGCCTTGGAGCCTGTTTTAAGCCATACAAGCTCTTCTTCAACCTGCACACAAGTTTCTCCTTCCCTTTCACTTCATATCCTTGTGGCTGCTGCATATATATCTCTTCCTCCAAATCCCCATGGAGAAAGGGTGTCTTTACATCTAACTGTAACTGTTCAAGAT